>CM029124.1:2237500-2342500 GCA_016859345.1 Istiophorus platypterus
AACAACGTGAAAAATGAGAGCGAGGGAACGCTGCTTGAAGCTTTTTTTGTTTTTTTTAAATTTAGCAGCAGCTGCACAGATGAGGTCAATGAGAAAATTTAAAAAATAAAGATAAACAAGAGGAGAATTTAAAAAGCCCAGAGAGTGAAAAAAAAATTAAAGCGAGAACGACTGAGAGACAAAGAGACAAAGGGGAGAGAGAGAGAGAGAGAGAGAGAGAGAGAGAGAGAGAGAAAACAGGGAGGACATTGTGTTTTATCTGCTCTCAGTGACAGAGAGCACACGGCCTCTGGAGTGACACACTGCAGACCAGTCACACACACACATTCACACACACACACACACACACACACACACACACACACACACACACACACACACACACACACACAGACTCGTCCCGACTGCTATGCTTTTGAGGACCCTGTATTGAAACTGGATGACTCCTCCGGCGCCGGGCCCATGTCGGAGCAAGCGGCGTCGTCCCGGTCGTCTTTCACAAACCAGCATTCACACGATACCCGACACCGGAACGATGCAGGACTCATACGCTCCAACGTCCTCAAAACAGGTTAAAAAAAAAAAAAGTTTAAAACCCGCTGTCTCCCGGGCTCCTGATGAGATAACCCCCCGACGCCGCCGCTACGACATCACCGGGGGGCACTTCCTTAGCCCCGACGAAGGTCCCCTGGGAAGGTCCCGACATTGGACGGGACTGACCGCGTCTAACGAACCTCGACCCCCGAGGCCACGTCTTGACCCCTGAACGACCCTTTTGAAGAGGAGAGGACGGGGGGACGAGTCCTCGCCGTCCGAGCAGGAGGCGACGCTGCACTTCCAAACACAGCAAACCGCAGAGCGAACTTCAAAAAAAACCAACGACACTTGTGTGTCCGGCCGCAGTCGCTGCGAGGACATTTTTACCTTTTACAGCCGATGTGCTGCGGTCTGTTTATTTAATGTGCCCACTTGTTTATCATAAATTAATAAACAAACATGCACACACACACACACACACACACACACACACACGGATGCACACATGGACACTCAGGTCCTGGAGAATAACTTTATACAGCTGGACTCACTCCTGGTGCTAATGCACTGGATTTACTTCAAACACCCCCCCCCCCCCACACACACACACACACACACACACACTCACGCACACGTCTCCTGTCGACAGCCACTCATACCCTGTCCTCCTGTTTAGCCCTGTGTGTCTGTGCATCCAAGCCAAATTTGTCCCTGCTGAATAAGTGAGGCTGCAGCACTGTGAACAAGCCAGCTATGGTAACACACACACACACACACACACACACACACACACACACACACACATGCACACACACACACACATGCACACGCACACGCACACGCACGTACGCTCACGCTCACGCACACGCACACACGTACACTCACACACACAGCTACTCCGTCTCATACAAACTATTAAAACCTCTGTTAACTGTACAGTAACATGGAGGTTAGGTACATTCTTCACCTTTAGAACTTCAACGCAGAAGCTGACGCTTGTATTTGTTCCTGCTCTCTCTGGGAACCTATAATAGTGAAAGTTATTCAAATATTTAGGAACTTAAGGGCAGATTATAGATCAAAAAAGTTCCTCCTCCTGCAGCCGAGTGGATCCCGTTCGCCCAGGTCACGGTAAACGGGGGGGGTCAACAGTAGGCCTTATAAAGGAACGGACTCTTCCACGTGCTCTGTGGCAGTCGCTGCACAACATGCTGCAAAACAACCCCAACCGGGGGGGGTTGTCAAGCAGACTGTGTACAGGCGGAGCCGGCGGGGGCTGCAAGACGCCACCGCCTAGTGTGAGAAGAACCGTTCAGGTCCTGTAACTGATAAACATGTCCTCGTGCATGTGCCGAGGAAAAGGGGTCGTGACCCCGACCGGGGTCGCCGTGACCTCGCTGAACCACCGCCGGCTGTTCGCCAGAGCCGAGAGACCCGGTAGAATGGAAGGGAGGAAACCTCCGGATTACCCGGGACAGTCAGCACAGTTTGCCTCTCTGTAACGGTTACGGTTTTACTGCCTCCCCCTATGTCAAGGAAACGCAGCTGGATACATCGAGCATGGATTCATCTTTTTTAAAAATTAAAAATCCTACCAAACAGAACCCCCCCCCCAAAAAAAACACCATAATTTATAAGATTTATGTCCCTCATGTCCTACTCTGGAAATGTTGGTTGGAGGAGGCACCATGCGCCCGGGGACTCAAACTTCCAAACGAAAACAACCATTATCCCGCTGCTCATTTATCATTAGAAAAATCAGCGACTGAAGGTGGAGGCTGACGCCGAGCAGCGGGTCCCGGACTGGGGCCCGGACTGGGGCCCCTGCCCGTGACCAGGAGGCTGCAGGTGTTGGCTCCACACTACCATCCCACCTCCGGAAAAAAACGGGAAAAACCGCTGGTCGCAGGTGACTTGTTTTTGTGAATAAACTGGTTGTTGGGGCGTCGCTGATACCGAAGGCTCCACTGAAACCCGGCGGCGGCGGCCGCGCCCAGACGGCGCTTGAGGTCGACCTTTTTGGTGCACTGGGATGTCGATGAGGCAGAAATATATAAAAGGCGCCTATTTCTGTAACTTAAGTAGGACACAAAAAAAACAAAAAAACAACAAGTTCATGACCCAAATGTTTGGCTTACGGCCGACGCCCAGCAAATTTACAGGGTTGCACAACCCGGGTCTGTCCGAGTCTGCGCTCACCTACGAAAGTGGTCGGCGTCTGTGTGTCACCTAGACACGCCCCTCTTTATACCCGGTCCACTTCTCTTTCGCCATCTATTGTTTCAAAGGCAGAAGTAAATGTCAGTCAAATTCCGGCCCATTCGTGCGCATCGTCCGAAAGGGAATTTGTCTTAAAAGAAAAAACAATAAAACAAAAATGTGGTTTGAATAACTTGCTCCTTTAACGTACACATGGCTCTGAAAGCCTCTACTGCCAGTACGTGTCTATGTGCTGTCTGTGCACGAGAGCACAAATGTGCATCTGTGCGAAGCGCGGCAGTTAGCGTTTCCTTGTGGTTTTGCACAGATGGAGATCGAGATCATTGCCTGGAATAACAGAAAAGTAAAAAAAAACAAAAGAGAGGGAGAGAGAGGGAGAGAGAGGGAGGCGGCGATGGAGGAGAAAATGTGCAGGGTTGATGATATGTGCAAAGGGTGGAGGAGGAGGAGGAAGAGGAGAAGGAGGTGCAGGACACTCGGAGAAGAGGAGCTAGAGACTCAGAGACCAGGGACCAGGTGCAAAAAACAAGCAAAACAAACTACAGTAAACTATGCAACAGCAAAGACAGAACCGTTCTTTAGGTTAATAAGGCCACGATTCATTAATAACAACCCTCAGACACCTTGACACCAGGTGCATGTGTCACAGTCCTCGTTCTGATGCGGCAACACGGGGGGGTAGGAACCGGGTTATCACGCCGTGACCAAGATATCTGTTCTCGGTCACATATCCGCGGGGGGTTAAAAAGGTTCTAAATAAAAAACAGGTTCCAAATAAAACACAAAACCTCGCGCTCTCTGTGTCACAGCTCAACGCCGCTCGATCTCGGCCCCTTGTGACGACCCCGGAGGCCGGGGGTGGGGGGGGGGGGCTGGAGAAGAGGTAAAAAAAAAGAAGGAGAGGAGAAGAACGTGGAGGCAAACGAGGTAACAAGTTAAAAAAATGTGAAAAGCAGAATGAAAAACAATGATGAAACCCAGCTGACGTAATAAATTAACATAAATGGAAACTATGTACTATGTGTATATTACAGTTGGTTTATTGACACTATAAATGGATTAAACACTGAATGAAAAATGAGAATGAGCAGATCAGAGGAAGTTGAGGGAGCAAAGCTCCTCTCGTTCACCTCCTCTGCAGGACTCTCGCCCTCAGCACGAGAGGAGACCGCCCGCCCACGCACACGCTACACACACACATATACACACACACACACGCTACACACACACACACACACACACATACACACACACACACACGCTACACACACATATATACACACACACACACGCTACACACACATATATACACACACACACACACGCTACACACACATATATACACACACACACACGCTACACACACACACATATATACACACACACACACACGCTACACACACATATACACACACACACACACACACACACGCTACACACACATATACACACACACACACACACGCTACACACACACACATATATACACACACACACATGCTTCACACACACATACACGCCACACACACAGACTACGCACACACACACACACCCGCTACACACACACACATATACTACACACACACATACACTACACACACATACACGCTACACACACGCTACACACACAAATGCTAGACACACAAGCTTCATACACACAGACACCACACACATACACGCTACACACACACATGCAACACACACACGCACAGACACTACACACATACACACTACACACACACACACACACACACACACACACACACACACACACACACACACACACACACACACACACGCTACACACACAAGCTTCATACACACAGACACTACATACATACATACACACACACACACACACACACACACACACACACACACACACACACACACACACACACACACACACACACGCTACCATGTGGCCCACAACTCAACCGCTATGTTTAAAAATTATATATTAAAAAAAACAAAAACAAAAACAAACTGACCAGTCATCTACATCTGTCCTGGAAGAACTAACAGCTGGATTCATCTGGGAAACCTCAGAAAGGACTACAGGTCCCTATGAGGGTCAAAATTAGGGGCTGACATACATCTCTGGGTGTTTGAGTAAATCTTAAAAAGGGCGATTGCACTGTTTAACTAAATGTGAACACGGTCCCCTGATATAATCAGATTCTAGACAGATAAGAGGAGGAAGACGAGATAAAGGGGAAACTTCCCACAGTCGTCATAACCTTTTTCTGCAGTAGAACAGCTGATCGGCCCATTAACTCATCGATCTGTGGATCTCGTATCCATCGTCCCACCGGCTCCTGAGGTTCTCTATTTGGGTCTGAACCGAGGCCGGATCCCCAACCCCACACCGCGGTCTGAACCGGATCCCGGGGGAATCCCACAAGGAGCCTTTAAGGAAAAAAATCTCTGGAACCAAATGAGCGCAGACCCGCTCCGGCTCTGCCACTGGAGCGTTCAAAACCGGAGGATCGTGGGTATAACACGATTCCAGGGGAATCTCCCCATTCGTGGCATCGAACACCGAGGAGGAAGTGGTCAAACCGCGATGACCTCGCCGACAGGAGCTGCCTCTCGAGGACGCAGAACGCACAGAGGTTAGCGATGCTCTAATTGCGTTACCATTAGCTCCATTCAGTGTTCGTTCAGCTGCAGCTGCGTGCCTGTCAGACGATGCAGATGGGGGAAAAAACGCCCTGGAGAGGACGACGACCTGCCTCCACTCGAGGTGGGTTGTGACTCCTGTTTGTTTGTGTTGTCTATTTTGTTGTTTCAATGGTATCCAAGGCAACGAGGTCATCAGGTGGGGGCCCAGAAGGATTTGTGTGCGTGTGTATATGTGTGTGTGTGTCTATGTGTGTGTGTGTGCTCAGACATGTTTAAGCACCTTCAGGATTTTTTTTTTCTTTCATAAACTCTGGCTGAGGTTAATTCAAAGATTCAATCATCGGCGTCACATGTTGTCAACTGAGGCTTAATGAGTTTCATTTTAACCCAATCACACGGAGGGACGCATTCCTCTGACACACACACACACACACACACACACAAACAGAGCTGTTCCAGAGCTTTTTACAGTATCACATGAGCCTTAGTCAAGCTGGAGTCATGTGGCTGTGTGTATCCACAGAGACCTACAGCTACAGACTCACTGACACGGAGGCCGCCGCTGCCGGTGCAGGGGGAAGACGACCGTGCGCAGGTGGAAAAACCAGCGGATGCGTCCGATCACCTTCGACATCGGACAAACTCTGCTTGCATCAGTGGGTTTTTTCAGGTGGCGAGAATAAAGAAGCGAAAATCAAACGCATCAGTGAGCCTAAACCCGTATTCCTGCCGTCTTAAACGGGTCTGAACCGCGGGGAAGAAAAGCGCCGAGCTCCGAAACCTGCTACGATATCGTTTACGTATTCACCGATCTCTTAGACGGCTGCTCCTACTTAGACGACTATAGGCAAAACGTACATTTTTAATGAAGGTTAAAATTGGATTTTAGAGAACACGTTATCGTCTAAAAATTCCCAGACGATATCTGGCTTCGAACTGAGCATCGCCGCCCACATAAATGACGCATGCGCAGAAAACGGCGGCCGCTTCACGGAAACGGGAACCGCGTTCTGCACCGGGACCACAAACCACACGACTGAAACACACGCCGTTTTCCCGTGGAACGCGTCTCGTCCCTTGCACGTCCAACCAATTTCCCTCCGATTGACTCACCAAATAATCAACTTAGCGTCCCGGCCTCTAATTTATTATAATTATTGTTTTAATCTGGGAAAAAATGGTAATAGAATTAACGGTGTTTTCCATCATCCTCTGAAAGCTGAACCGTCGCTGTGCCGCGTGGCCCAAAGCTCCGTCGGCTCTTCTCGTTACGACCCGACGGCGTCTGAAGCTTTTGCGTGAACTTTGTGTGTGCGCGAGCAGGCGGGGGGGTTCCCCTCCCCCTCATCCTGTTTGCGAGGAAACGCCGACGGCTCCCTGCTAAGTTCGATCCCGCCGCGCTGAGACGTACGTCGCAGACATTCCGCGGATGCTTGACCCTCCGGGCTCTAGAACGTGATTTAAGACCCTCATCAGACCCGTTGCTAAGCTGTGTTATCAGTTTTACCTTCCCTCAGAGGGGACGACCCCCTCCCCCCCTTTGCCGAGCCCCCGTCGTTAGAGTTTTCTCTTCCTCTGTCTTCCAGAAAGATCTGTTTGCCGTTGCATCGTCAACAACTTGCAGGACCCCCCCCCCCAAAAAAAAAAAGGAAACTGGTGACTGCTAAACAGTCACATCCATCTTGAGAATGAACTAAATTTTCCCTGTCAACTCCCATTAACCAGTTTGCCGGCGATTTAATCTGCATTTCGCTGTGTAAATCATATTTACATCTATGGGTGTTTGAGAACAGAAAGTCCCTCTCGACCTCGGGATCCGTACGCTCCCAACTCAAGGTTCGCTCACTAGCTTTAGTAGTAGCTTTGGACCGTAATTCACTTTTCCGATTCATTGCTTCGTCTATGAAATATATAAAAAGAAATTACGGAAAATGTCCGTCACTTTTTCCCCCCCGAGTCCAAGTTGATGTCTTCAAAACGTCGGATTTTATCAGAGTCTAGAAACCAAAGATATTCAGTTTTACAAAGTTGCACCACGGAGGAAAACTTCAGAAGCGGAATTCGGAATTCTGTCGAACGTGCTTGAAAAATGACTAAAATCGATCCAAGAAAAAAATTCCAGCGGTCAGTTCTCGGTCCGATCCCTGATTGCTGGCCCCGACTTTCGGGAAAACCGGAGTGGGTTCACAAGCCGCAATAATTAGTCTCTGGGATCCGGATGCCGGGGTTCACGAGGGTCGGCGTGGATAAATCAAACGTACTTCGACGAAAACCGCAGAAATCCGAAACCCCTTCGAGGGCTCTGACACGTCGGATTCCGGCTCCGTCCCGACGTCGTGACACAACCTGGGAATGAGAGGATGATTTTTACATCTTCAGGAGGAGTTAATGGTGACTTTTCGTTTTCGGTCCGGATGAACGCGGTTCCGGGGGGATTTTCCCAAAGACTGGAACATTTTTCATCCCGTTTCATGACCTGTTGTTCTTTCTTGAATAAAAACAGATCGCCGACATCCGTTCAAAAACTCCGAATATCGATATGTGTGTTTTAACACGGATCCAATTGCGTAATTTTTTTTTGAATGGTCAGGAAAAATAATGTGTGGGAAGAGTCGGGAGACTGTTTCTGTCTGAGTGCTTTCTGATTTAAAAATAATAAAGTTAGCTCAGCCTGAAAGCCACAGGTCCTTATTTCCATCCGTCGGCTCACAATGGAGCGCAGGAGAGACGGGAAGTAACAGGAGGCGCGGCGAAAACAACGGGAGTCATCATGAGAAAACGAAAACGGATGAGAGTCGCCAAAGAAAAAAACAATCAAGAAGAAACGACCAACTCCCAGCATCTCCACGAATCGCGTCGCCGAGCCAACGACCACGGCTGCTCCCGCGTGGGCGGAGCTTCTTATCCGGTGTCCGTCGCCTATAAAGGCCTGTTTGTGCTAAGTGGTGCTGACGGCGGCGGCGGCAGGAAAAGCTCTCGCAGCTCGTTTCTCCGTCACGCATTCCTCGCATATCCTGGCGACCGCGTCGCACTGTAAAGTGACACACACGTGTGCACGGATGAACGATAACAGAGGATGGGGGGGGCACCTCTCTCCCGCTCGCTCTCTCTCTTCCCTTCTTTCTCTGGGAAGTAAACTCGGGACAGTGAAAACAGGAAGTAGGGCCTACCGTGTGACTCTAACACACTGCCGCTATTTTTAGACACACACACTCGCATAAGGACACGCACATGTACACACACACACACACACAGCCCCCCCCCCATTTCCTCCATGTCGAGGAGGACACCCCTCTACTACGGCCCCCGCAGGGAAACGGGGTCAAGAGGAGACCAGGCCCCGGCGCTTCCTCCGCTCCGTCGAGGGAACCGCACCGGGCGGCGCCGGCGAAGGAAGCAGGAGTCCGAGACGCGTCCGCGGCCTGCTGGGAGTCTTGTGACGCACGGACCACACTCAATCTCAACCATAATCTGACATTACTCGATATATTTCAAAGATAATCACGAGATTAAGAGGTTTTTTTCCTCTGTTTTTATATCAACAGCTTCACAAATAAAACCAAGAGGCTGCTGGAAAACGAGGTTTGACGACGTGACCAAAGGTTCTGATGCGTCACTGACGACATATTCCATTTAATGTGGCGACAAGTCGTCGCTTCATCAAAACCCGCTTTCACTCAACAGGCTGCTTCCACACTGTTAACACGCATTTTTAACCACTTTAATCCAAGTAAAGGCAAGTTGGCGATTCTTGTCGAACTTTCCGCCGTAACCTGATGTAAGTACATGTCACGGCAACGCAGACAGCAAGAGCTGTAATTGGCCGCCTCGATAGCGTCATGGTTCCGGCTCCTCCTCCTTCGCCGCCGTCGTTCAGACCGTCTCCTCCAACGGCCTTTTTTGTTTCTGCGTCACAGTAAATTCGGGAAAAACTAAAACTGCTGTTCAACGTCCATCAGCTCCGACTCCATCGAGATCAGCTCGGTTCCAGCCTCCATCGTTTCAAAGTGGAAAAAAGGGGCCAAGAAACTCAACGCAGTGGCACATAAACGGCGCCGCCAACTAGTGGTTGGGCGGTGTAACCGGAGGGTTACGTAAGCAGCGTAAATGCTCACGACGGCGCAGGAAGCTTATGAAAACTCGATGCAGGAGCATAGATCCAACATGAGCTTGTACTAAACACCATCACAACCATAACCTGACATGACTCAATATTTATCAAAGATAATCACAATTTAAAATTGTTGATCTGTTACAGCAACATAAAGGTGCAGCTATAAAACCAACAAGCTGCTGGTGAATGAGGTTTGTCAACGTAACCAAAGGTTCTCTGACACATCAGAACCTTAACAGCTGGAAAATGGATGAGAATAATAACAATAATAAAGAGGAATCTACTAGTATATCTAGTGATTTCACACAAAGGGGTTAAGTTTTTAGGTCACATCTATTTAACATTGCGGCTTTTTTGATTTGAAAATCCCCTCACATGAAAACGAGGTTGAAGTTGCCTTGAGCCAAATGGAACCACAACCAGGTGCAGAGAACTGTTCCTGTGCTTTGACCTTTCTGCTGCATTAGCTCAGTTACAATCTGCAGTGAAGCGGTGGCGTGCTCAACATTCCTCGGATGACAGCACATTGAGGGGGGGGTCCCCTACAGCACGAAACTTTCAACATGTTACACAATGAGTTTCATCATCAGTCAAAGCTGAACTCGGGTTTTCTCAGCAGACTCTCTTTTTTCCCCACTGCTCGCCGCCTCTAACCACAGGAAGGACTTCATGGCGACCGGGGGGGGAGGGGGGGGGCTGCTGTGGGATCACACCGGCAACATCACGGCCGGGAATAAAAGCCGGGGGGGCGGCGAGGAGAAAGAGACCACGACGCCTGAGACCAAGGGAGGAGGCTACTGTCCTCACATTTTAACATATTCCACTGGAGGTGAACTCATAATAATCGGAAATATCACATCATCATTACTGGCTGATGCATCGATTACAACATGATTTGATTAATAGTCCGGCTCATTAAATGTCCAAAAGAACGGTTAAATATGGCCGACACCAGCTCCCACGGCAGCAAAAGTGAAGGACTTCATATAGAAATGGCAGAAGCAGCAAGTCCTTACATTTGTACCAGTAAATGTTTCACAAAAAAAGGGCTTAAATTATTAATCAACAATCAATAATGTTGTTTATATTTCTGTCAATCGATGTGATAATTAGTCGCATTTATTAGGAATGAAAACACCAGTTTTTTTCACAAGGAAAAATTTAGTTAGAGGTTTTATGTAATTTCAAGTAATAGTCATTAGTCACATTGGAAAATTAAGAGATGAAGAATTTGAGTTCGACTGGATTTTAGCCGCATGAGCAGCTGACTGTGCCAATAAAACACTTAGAGGATCACCGGGGGGGGGGGGTCACCAATATCCAATGCCAATATCCCTAGTGTATGAAGCTTAAAAGAATATAGAAATCTTTATAGAGACGGCGAGTCACCGAATGAGCGAACGATGAGGATGACGTGTGACGAATCTGCAGGAAGCTGCAGCTTCTGAGAGCAGGAAGGAGACTGAATAATATATGAGTAAAGATCATAAGACGGGTTCATGTTCAGCATTAGAGAGATCAGGGAGAAATGTACGATACGCCGCCGCCGCCGCCACCGCGGCACGAGGACGTCGCTCCTCCTCAGATAAACGCCTGCTCCGTCCCGTGCGCCAATCGAGCAGGGCGGTGGGACGACTGAACTCTGACCTAAGCCCCCCCGATCGCGCTCCCAAAAAATAAAACGAGGCTGATTTTTACAACTGACGGGCGGAGAGGAGTAAATCTGATGCTACGCTTTCTGCCACGAGTCGATCACTGTGGTTTTAAAAAGAAAAAAAAGGGGGGGCATTTTCATGTTGTCAGATTATCACTAACTGAAACCGCTGGCAGGTCTCTCTCGCTCTCTCTCTCTCTTTTACACACACACACACACACACACACACTTACCCTCTCATATCTACAGTTGGGTTTTTTTGGCTTCTGTTCACATGGCATTTATTGCTGTTTCACCTTTGTTTAGAAGAAAACAAACAAACAAACAAACAAAGAGGAACTTAGAAGCCATGTGTTCGTGCAGAAAAATGAAAGACAAGGTCACGGTGTCATTAAGGCCTGATTAGTTAAAGTCTCAAAAATAAAGTCAAAAATCAAAAATAATAAAATAAAAGCCTTATGGAGAAGAACGTGAATCTGACCGAATGAGGCTCAGAACCCGGGTGAAACACAGGAGAAGTAAACCCGGAGCGAGCGGGCGGCGAGGGGAGGCGAGCGATGGCGAGCGGTGGCGCCGCTGGCTTCGGCCTCCACGTGACTGATCCTACCGAAACTATAACGCGGACCCCCCCTCGTTGAGCAGACTTCAACGCCCTCTCTGCCCCCCCCCCCCCGGCCCCTCCCTCCCTCCACAATGTTCACTCTCCCTCTCGGCTTCTCTTTTAATGACAAGTTCCAACAAGGCGGCTGCCTTCACATGAAACGCTCGTCTGGGAGCGGAGCAGGAATCCTGACAGATTTAGGAATCCCCCCCCTTTACATGTCAAATGCACATCATTCACTGTAATCTTCTTGTCCTCCCCCCTTTTTTCTCTCAGTCTCAGCCAAAATCCTTCAAAATGACCTGGGCTGCGCTGCCGTAGCTGGAAGTCGCACCAGTTCATGAGCGAGTGCTTTTGTCTGTGGAAGATTCCTGTTAATTCAAATAAATAATCTTGTCGCTTCTATTTATTTTTTTTGGACGATACGTCGAATTACAACATCAGCCTGTCGATTGATTTTTTTTTTCCTTCGCGGTTTTAAATTATTTAACATTCCTGCAGTTCAATCACAAGAGGCCTTTCTAAGGTTTTCCTATGAAAATCAATCAAAATTTGTATCATTGTTAGTGTTTTCTTCACAATCTGACATCCGGCACCAAACCTTAGTTCATTATCATCATTAATTACAAACATGTGTTTCTTCGGCCAAATTAAAACAAACCGAAATGAGCATTTTTAAAATTTTCACCAGGAACTAATGCTAACTAACTAAAATGACAAATGATACGAAGAACAGTGTCTGTACTAACAGGAAATATTAAACAAAAGGGCAGATTAAAGGGCTGAGGAAACTTATATTACTCCGGATTTACTCTGAAACACTTGAAATGACAAAGTTAAAATGAACTCGCAGCAATTTATGAATCACTCCGCTGATTTTAAATTCAACCCATTAACTATTGAGTCCATTAAGTCCTGAAACATGAGGACAAACGCTGGTCGCGAGGAACTAGAGGCCGAGGTCTCCGCAGCGCCTCGGAAATCTTAAACCAAGAGTCACGGACCCTCGCCCTCCGTCTGAAAGGGGGGCGGGGTTTTCGGCCTCCCGTTCGTTCTTCAAGGCGTCACCGGCGGACTCGGCGCCGACCCCGTGTCTACGGCCGCGTGGTAATACATACCCGAGGTGTCGACGAAAAAAATAATGAAGCAAAACAAAAAACCCCGCCGCTCCATGGCGACGCCCCCGTGCGACACGGAAACAAGGCCAAGTCTCCTGCACTTAGTATAAAAAACTCCTTTTGTTTTGAATTTTGAAAATTTTATTCAGATGGTGTCGTTTCGATTCAGCGTCTTTAAGATCAGCAGAAACTTGCTCGTACGACTCGCGTCCTCGTTCTTGTCACTTTGTTTGATCTAAATTCTATCTAAAATTTTCGATGTTCGCAAAGGAGCGAAAAATGAACCTACCAGACCCAGGAATAAAACATAAATCAGGTCTCGTATTCGAGGCGCCAGTTCTACGGTCTGGTTTGAGGCCAAGGGATTCTCCATCAGGCTAATGGTAGGATTTAGTAATGGACTTGGGCTCATAACGTGGGAGGAGCGTCCTGTTCGCTCATTTCACAATTTCATAATGGACATTCTTGGATTATCGTGGATCATCTTTCCGCAGTGAGTCATTCTCGTTTAAGAAATGAATTTCGGCGGGAGCCAAAATCATCGGACGGATCTGAGAAATGATTAAAAGTTGGACGAGTCTGTAAAAAAAATCACTTTCAAGAAAAACCCAAAACATTTTATTTTTCGACTCCGGAGTCCGACATGTGTCTGAGCGCATCCTCCGATCCGCCGCCGAACGCTAGCCCCCCCGCTCCCCCCATGGCCTCCCCCGGCTCCCCCAGCCTCCTCCTGGTGACGCCCGCCATCGGGCCAGATCCAGAACCCGAACCAGAACCCGCAGGCTACAGTGACGGCGAAGTGTGAATTAATAGGGCCGTTGATTACAAACAAAAACTAAACTCACGTCCTGTTCAGTCGGATTCTAACTTTTATTTCCGACTTTATATCTGTTCCCCTCATTCCCACAGCTTCTACCCTCGAGTGGCGGCGAAGGAATCCTGCTCCTTCTTTGGTTCTTACATTACATTTATATTGTATTGTTCATATTGTATCCTCTCTACACAAGTAAGTGTTTCCAGGCTCCTCCATCGTGACGACCACGGCCTCCCGTCTCGCACGCCGCTACTTTCCCCCTAAATTTCAAGAGTCCGCGAGGCCGCGAGAGTTCCGGACCCTGAAACATCCGCGAAGGTCCCGCGCCGGAGCCGTTCGCCGAGGCTTTCTCCCACTGGCTTACGTTAGCGTCACTCACAGGGATAAACTACACAGGCCTGTTCAGTTCCCCCGAGGTGATGTCATGTCTTTCTTCGTCTGCGGTTACATAACCCAGGACGGGCCCGGGTCGGGACATGTCCGACCCGGAGCGCAAACGGCGGAGCGCCTCGGAAACGTGCAGGAGACGCAGGGATCGAAAACAATAATCTTTTCAACCCAGTGGATGAAAGCGGATTAGATAGTTTAAGGTTTCCGGTTCGAGTTTAAGGGTTTTTTTCGGCTTGGTTCTTTAAAAAAGAAAAAAAACCCAGGGAACTACTTGAAGCTTAAAATCAAACGTCTGGGAAGCATCATAGGGGTCAACTCAACCCCTGCGGCCCGATTCCCGGAAGCGTCAGCGGCAACCTAAAGAGTCACTTTCATCCGCATCCCAAACCTTACATTGGGAACACCCCCCCCCTTCAGTCGCAACACGTGGAACATCACACACGGCTCCCACCGCCGCCTCGACCGTCTCTAGCCTTTACAAGCCTTTAAGGATTTCGTCCTCACAAGGGATACGCTTGCAGCTGTACTTTCTTCTCTCTATCCTGCCCCCCCCACCCGCCCCCTTTCATCATCCTCCCTTCTTTCATCTCGTCACCCCCCAGCCCAGCTCTCTCTCTCTCTGTCACTAATGGACCTGATGGCCTCATCAATAATACACTCAAACGTTCGTCTGCTTCAGCAGCCTCAGACAACAATGAGCAGCTTCTCCATGCTGCTGTTTGTGTGTGTGTGTGTCGGTTCCAGGCATATGCCCCCCCCCCCATCCAGCCTTGTGCCTTTTGCAGCTCTGCTGCGGGTCAGTGGTTCGGCTAACGAGAGCAAAACCAAAGGTAACAGGATCTATACTGTGTTTGTGTCTGCGGTTGTGTGTGTCTGTGTCTGGGTTTGTTTGTGTGTGTGAGTGTGTGTGTGAGTGTCTTGGCGTGAGTGTGTGTGTACTCATTGTGTGTCTGCAGGCCTGCCTGTTGCCGCAGTAACGCTTTCTGCCGTGAACACGTCCCAGTGTGCGCGCGTGCGAGTGTGTGACTCATGTTTGTGCAGCATGCAGGCCTGCGTGCACGGTAACGCTTTTCTGCCGAACCAGCGAATAACAAACAAAACAACGTAACGTAAAAATTCAATCCATAAAAAAACGACTTAAAAAAAAAGATCTTTGGAAAAAAAAAGAGGAAAAGGGCTTTTTCGATCGAAAACCGATCGATCAGCAGGCGCTTTAGCTTCTTATTATATATATATACTTGAAATTGCTATTTGATCTTTTGATCTTAAACGAAAACACAAGAGCTTAACAAAGAAGCTCTGGTGCAACGAGATCAAAACCCGCTCACTTCCTCCCATTTCGCTGCGGTCGTTTCGCGTTTTTTTTTTTTAAAAACAGACGTGTCATCCAGGGACCCGTCACCCAGGGACCCGTCACGGCAACCGGGTCGGACTGGTCTCCGCCTCCCCTCTCTCTCTGGATGGGTCTGCGACGAGCTCGGTGGCGTCGCCCGCCGAATGGCGAGGCGGGCGGGGCGGCGGCTCCCGTTCGCGGCTCCGGCTCCGAGTACAGCGCGGTCGGGGTCGTGTGGGTTGTGGCGTCGCGTCTCTATCGACTTTACAACTGCGATCATTTAATCCGACCGTAGCAAAAGACAAAAACCATCATGTCGATAAGCCAATTTGGTTTTTATTTACAGCCAATTATGTACTTTGGTGAGTCGGCGTCACGAGATCTAGCCCAGACTTCGGATCCAGGAGGAAGACGAGGGGCCCGCCGCAGCCCTTCGTCGTCTCTACGTCTCCATGTGAAGCGTTTGATTCATTGACCTCAGCTGATCACTGGAAAAATAACACACTCGTTCGAGCCGTCTATCAAGCGATTAAAAAAAATGTAAAAATCCGAAACGGTCGGTCCGACGAGTGGATCAAAGACCGGGTCGACTAGGGCCACGGCCACGGCCCCGGGAGCCCGGGGGCCACTCGGGGGCCCCACCCAAAAAGCCTCAAGTTCACGGCTGGTCAGTTGGATCTAAGCGCTTTGATCTGAATTGCGATATTAAGTAGTGGTTCCCTTCCTGTGAGAGTCAACCCCCCCAGTTGATCCCCACCCTACCCAAACATTATTACTATAGAATACTTAAGGTGGAAATTATTGCAAATATATTGATGTTTTGGGGGTTTGCACAAGAGAATACAATTCATTGTCGCAGCCCTAATAAAGAAGCCACCTTTCCCCTGGTGTGTGCGTGCGTGCGTGCGTGCGTGCGTGCCCGCGTGCGCCTTTGCGCGCGCGTTTGGCGGTGTCACACCGCCGCCTCACCCAGTCCTCGAAGTGCCTGGTGTTGTTGTGCAGGATGTCCTCGAACTGGATGATGCAGTTGGCCACGAAGTCGTCGTAGCCGATGGGCGCGTCGTGGAAGACGGACAGCTCGATCCGGCGGCCGTCGTGGACCTCCGTGGTGAACTCGTCGTTCCAGGCGGGGCTGTTGGTCTTCTGCTTGGTGCAGGTCTGGCCCACGCGGGAGTCGTCCACGTTCAGCGCGATGTACGTGTCCAGCAGGAAGGTCTGGGTCTTGGGGCCGACGGCGTGACGCAGGGACCAGGCGGTCGGCTTCAGGTCCAGAGCCTCGCAGATCTTGATCCTCAGCTGCCCGTTGAAGACCACCATGGCGGCGACGCAGAGGTTCCGACGCCTTCTGCCCTCGACTGTAACTAAACCCGTCCCTCACCTCTTTATCACCCCCCCGCCGCCTCCGCCCACCCGCTCGACCACCGTGAGCTCCTCCGCGCTCCGGCGCTTTCGAGCCCCGTTCGACCGGTGGTCCCTCCGGCGGACGCCGAGCCCTCCCGGCCGAGCGTGGCGGAGGAAAAACGCAGCCCTCTCCCGGTCGCACACGCCAACTGTGCAGCCTCTACGCCGCGTTCGAGGCAAAATGTTCACACTTGTCGAATATGCTGCAGATTTTCGGTAGAAAAAAATAGCGTCCGCCTCCTTTTTCTTTTTTCTAGAAGTGCACGGAAGGAATACGAAGCGCAGCCGACAGCGACAGCGGCGAGTTAGCGGAGAACACCCGAGCTAAGGCCCCAGATGTGGCTCGGTCCGTCATGCTGCTGGGCTGCGGGGTTTTACCTTCGAGGAATTAGAGGAGAAAACGCTCCCGTTAGCCGTAGCGGGGCTCGGTGGAGGCGCCGGCCCGCTGTAGCATTGCGCCGTGGGCTGGATGGGAGGCTCCAGATGCCCGCTGGAAGCCGCCGACGCCGCCGCCGCGTAACGGTGGATGTTCCGAGGCGGACCAGACAGCCGCAGCGGCAGCGCGGAGAGGAGGGGCGGATTCAGGCGCTAGGTAGGTAGGTAAACAGGCGGGGTGGCGGTGGTGATGGAGGGGAGGGGAGGGGAGGGGAGTGTCGGGGGTGGGCGGGGGGGGGGTTCCTGCTGCTCGTCGCGCGGCCCGGTTTCATCCACCGCCGCCGCCGCCGCTGTTGCTGCTGTTGATCTTAACTTCCCGTGGACATACCTCTGGCTGCCCCCCCCGCCCCGCCCCCGCCCCCGGACTCTGCCTCCGTCTCTCTCTCTCCCTGGTGCAGGAAATGCGAAAAACACGTCAGATTTCTCGGAGCCTGGTGTGACAGACTGGGCTGGGGGGGGGGGCAGATTAGGGAGGTTTTGGGAGCAGCAGGAATAGAGAGAGGAAAAAGGGTGTGTGTGTGTGTGGGGGGGGGGGGGGCACTGCCGAGTGGGCAAATGCAGGAGTGTAGGAAAAAGAAAATGGATGAATTAAACCTTTACCATCCTTTACTTTACAAGGTGCCCTCAGCAAGGCTGCGGGGGGGGGGGGTCGCGCACCACCGCAGCGGCCAGATGTGCACGTGAAACTGCAGAACTGGAAATGTGGAGAAACAGGTTCGAGGGTCCCTTTTCTTTTTGCAGGAAAATAAAGGCTAAAAAAACCCCAACTGTCTTAGTGCTGAAAGATGCCCCCCCCCATTCAGCTGGAAGTCCAGGTGCAGAAAAAAATATGAACACCCATCCACTCAATAAAGGCCAGTTGTCAGCTCCATAAAAGATGGGGCCTTAGGGGGATGAATGCAGGGATATGTGAGGCATGCGAGGAATTTCAAAGGGATGATTGCAAGCCATATTAGCTATTAGCCACACCACCGCTGCTGTGTGCAGCACCAGGGTGGTTTATGCAAAGGCTATACAAAATATATCCCTGACAACTAAATACCTCCACGTGACGTCCGGTCAACGCGTTCCACGCTGGAAATATTAAATTTACTGTAACTTCAGTGTTTAACCTTCCGATCACCACTGCACCGCTGAAAACGCGAGTTTCGTCCACAAAGGCTCAAATTCAGTTGTTTGCACACATAAAATTTAAGGAGCCGTTTCTGCACAGGCGAACGTCTGGATTGCATACATGAGATTGAAATTGTGTGTGTGTGCATGTGGAAAAACGCGATCAACCAAAAAGAGGTTCATTCCCCTGAATGGGTCCTCGGTGACTTGGGGGGGGGGGGGCTGTTGGGGGGGGGTACCTGGTGGACAAGGCCGGCGGTTATTCCCTTTTCCCACAAGTTGAACGGCTCAGTCACACCATTCACACCATTTCTGAGTGTGTGCACTGAACATGTTCTGATCCTTTGAGAAACATTTTGCTGGAGAACTTCCTCATCCTGCAGGTTTCAGTGATAAAAAAAAAAATAAAAATATCCGAAACTCCAATTACCAGTCAAGCGTCCAGAACCTTTGGCTCCTTGTCAGTTGATATGCATCACCGCGGTCACCATCACCGTCCCCGTCCCCTTTTTCCCCATTTCGCTTTAAAACTTCCCTATATTCAGTTTTCACAGGCATCATTACAGAATTTATCACCACAGATTCTGATTTTCTGTGAATCTCCTGGTCCAAAGAACGTTTTTGGCCCAATGAGGAACAACTTTAACCCTGAAAACCTTGATTTCATGTCTCAGGAAATTTAAAAACCGCAGCTAAAGTGTCTTAAATATCTCTGATCTCCGATCCTGCTACCAGCAAGTCTAATTTATACATTTAATACAATATTTTTAAGAAAATTTGAAAAACTAAAAACAGAAAGTGAAGATAATAGTGATACACTGTGGATGCAGTCTTAATATAATGCAGTGGAAACATACTGGACGCTGTCAGACAGCTGCAGAGGCAACTGGGGCGTCGCTCTGCAGCCTCCGGCAGCTGCTGCACCGCCAACACATCCAAAACTGGAACACTGCTCACCCCTGCTGGCGAAGCTTCAAAATTACAAGCCCGGGAAACTCAAGTACCCGCTGCAATAATAATACAGGGCAGATCAAACAGGCGCTGCTAAAATTTACGGTGACATCAAGAATCCTACACATTCAATCCTGAAATGAAAATATCACCATCAGAGTCAGACAAGAAAGAAAGAAAAAAAGACCCAAAAAGATATTTTATGTCCAATCAAGATTTGGACGATAACTTTTCAGATACTGAAACTTCTAAACTTTTCTCTGCCACCTCCGACGTATAGAGCTCAGGTGAAATACAGCAGTCGGACGAGTCCATCGGCTCAGTCTTCTCTGCGACTGCGAATCAGTCTAAATCTGCGCAGCATAACCCCCTGTGATCTGTAATCTATAATCTATAGCCCGTTCGCCGCTGCTCTCATGTGTCGGACGAATATTTCCGTGCAGTCGACGGCCCAGGGGCTTTTGGTAAAGGCCGTTTCTTTCTTTTGGGTTTTTTTAAATCGACCGTGGACCGTTTTTAGGCAGATTCCTCCCTCGGCCCTCGTCCTTCCTTCCTGCGCTCACAAGACAAGTCTGTCTATGACGAGACGACAAAGACACGTCTGTGCCGGCCGCCGTCATCCGATACCATCCGGTGTGGGGTCGGTGGGGGTTCGGTCCGAGGGACCAGAGCGACGCTTGGCCCTCTGGCTGACGCGAGGAACGACGCTCCTCCTCTTTGTTCCTCCATGATCTGAAAGCAATGAACCCCCCCCCCGTCTTTCATTTTTTTTTCCTCAATTTGTTTTCTTACAAGAACACATCAGCAAAAGTGTCACCGGGCTGTGCAGATAGGAATCAATCACAGGCCTGAGGAAATCCCCTGGACGCCGGCCATGTCCTGCCCCCCCCCAACCCCTCACACTCAGCTCTTCTCGAGTCAAGCGAAAGCGGCTTTGGCGGCGGACGGATGGGATCATTCTGCAGTTGTCATCACAACCGTAGCTATGGTCACACCAGGACAGTAACATCCCCTGTGGCTGCAGGGAAATAACAGCTCTGCAGCACGAAAGGAACTTTTTTTCCCCCACTTTAAGTGGCTCCAGGAATGAAAGGAAAATTCTTTTTGTGAATCAAAGAGGAAGTGGAGACCAGAATAAGAGACAGTTTATTGTTCCCAAATAGCCACAGGAAGAGTCGACTATTTTTTACTCTTCTCACAATTGAATTTCTGATGATGGATAGTTGGAATTATTTGCGTCAGGTTTAAGCCTCCGTACGATTTATGACAGCAGATAAAGATAAAGGCTTTAGAAAAAAACAAAAAAAGATAAAATCCAAATAAGGGAAATGTCCTGTTTCCAGATTAATGAAATCTAAGTCCAGCGGACGATTTTCTAATCTTCGTCCTCTGACTCTTCTCACCAGCAGCAAACAGTTTTCAGTCACTAGTACGGATTCCAATTTAAAAAAAAAAAACAGAAAAACCCCACTTGGTTAAAATCTTTGATTCCCAACTGTCTCTACAAAATAACTCACCTTCAGCCAAAAGTAGGTTCCTTTTTTCTTTTTCCTTTTTTATTTCTTTAATAACTTTTAAAAGGCAAAAAAATTCATAAAATTATCCACTAGCAAATTAACACAATTAGAGGAAGGTGGAAAAAATATATATTTTTCTAATGTTCTAACCTGACTTATATATTTTGCCTTGTGAATGATTTTTTGTATTATTTAAATTAATAATTTCTTCCCGTTATTTGTCCTTAGTTTCATTTCAACTCAAACTCAAAGCATTAACATTATGACCAAAAAAATGTAACACGATGAATTCTGACATTTTTTTCCTCCTAAAAAAGGTATGAGTCACACCTGGAGGTTCATTATCGCTTCCTCTTAATCCTGAGCTAGAGCCCAGTCGCCGCTGAAGGCCAAGCGACGTGGCTGAAAGCTCGGCGAAATAGTCCATCAATCGGACTTGGTGCTAGGATTTAAAAAAACAAACAAAAAAAAAACCCGACCGTTCCCGAGGTCAAGAGTTAATCTTCTCACTCGAAGAAGAAGCTGCTTCGGCTCCACACTGCTTCTTTGCTTCGGTTGCACTGGCAGCCATTAAACAGCAGAGGCCACCAAACGTCAGTCAAAAATTATAATCTTTTTATGATCTTTCAGCCAAGGCCCCTTTAATTCTCCTCTCTTCCTGCCATCGCTCAATGTGAGTGTGTGTGTGTTTGAGTGTGTTCTTTCTGCTTGTCCTGAAAAAATGGCCACTACGCCACAGAGCACACGATTCCCTCGCCGGTTCGTTTCATGGCGCACCTGCTCGGTGGGACGGCGAGCAGCCGGGGGGTCAATACGAGAGCGCAGAGAGGAGATGATGGCCGGAAAGCCGACGGCGCCGCAGGTTCCTGCTCGTCCTCGTTATCCTCCTCCATCCACGTCCCGCCGGTTCAGTTAGTTATTCCTTGTTTTAATTATTAAAAAAAAACTGTCAAAAATCAATATTAGGCCCCCCCCTTCTTTTCCATTTCCTTCACTGTAGGTTCTTTGTGTAAGTCAATCAATATTCCTACTTTAAAAATGATCTATAATAGGATTCAACTCAAGCAGCAGGAATAACGACAAGCCTAACCAACTCCCCAGGGGCTAACAGCGAGGTTTAATTCCACGGTTTGCTGTCCCTCGGAGCCCTACACGGGTAGAGCTGTGCAGCTCGCGTTCATCGGGCCTCTCGGGCCGGAAATGTCGCAGAACACTGAGCAGACGAGTTTAATCACTTTCATTTGCATGTTTGTTTTAGTCCCAGACGCCGACAAAGCCCCTTTCGCCAGTGTTTGGGATGTATTTTGTTAAAGGGGACGTAAAAAAAAGGCGCCCTCTTCGTGCATAGTCTCATTATACTGACACCAAACTCCTAAACAATTAATTTTTTCAATTTCATATCCCATGCGAAAGTTAATTAATATTGATGTAAAAAAAAAAGAAGAAGCATATCTCCATATCCGTGACCTTGTCATTTATCTCGACTTGCAAGGCAATGTGGGAACCAGATCAATATTCCCGTCACAAGACACTTGATAAATACTCTCCCTAATTTGGAGGCAAGGCGAATGATCTTAGCCGCTGGCAACACAAAGCCGTGCAGTTAGGGCAAAGGAGGCGGCATACGTCAGCACTGGCAGCGCCGAGGTTCACGGCGGAGAGCGGGGGCAGCGCTGTCCCTGTCCCGGGGGCGCGGAAAAGCCGGCCTGCAATAAACCAGCTGTTTCCTCATAAAGTGGCCGACCGCCAGGATACCTGCTGCAGTCAGATAATACGGAATCTAAATGGGAATCAGCTGGGGTAATTTGGGGACTAAATGGGGCTCTAAACTGTTGGGGAAAGCAGGAATAATCACTCAAAATTTATTTATATGGCACCGTCTAAAGCACGCAGTAGGAAAGCACAGTAACGTGCGATAACATGGACGTCATTCCTACCTACATATGTATGTATGTGCACATGCACATTAATTAAGGCACGCAACCAAAATAAACAAAACTAAATGCAAACAGAGCGTTGTAAAAAAAGGCAAGTGAAGAGGAAACTGCAATAATCTAAGCGAGAAAAGATCAAGTACCAAGTATGTACTAAAAGTGTTTTTGACCCATAGGTTTGATTTTTAGGAATTTCTGTTAACTAAATGAAGCAAGACTGAATGAACTCGGGCATATGGGGTTCAAAGTTCAAAAGTTGGTCAAAAAGAACTTCTTAGGCGGGTTTTCAATGGTCTTCAATGGTCCGTCAGTTTAAAACGTCACGACCGGTGGTGTGAAAAGGGGACAGATGAGTCAATAGAAATTAAGACTGAACATCCACCTTTATCTGCCCACATAAGAAAGAGCGGTGAAGTTTTAGCGTGTGTTTTTAATGAAAGCCAGATTGGAAGTGATCAAAGATACTGTTTCCCTCAACCGGTTGGAGAAGTTGGCGAACCACGTTTTGGGCTTTGGTCACATCGGTGGTATCTAGGGGAGAGAGGACACTGGCTGTCTTAAAATAGTCAGGTATCCAGCCAGACGAGAGAGATCAACCGATGACACAGAGATGATGGGGGAGGGAAATTAATGGCGCAACCTCTCGAAGGTGACGCATATGAGAGATTATATCCCCGAGTTCATGCATGGAAATGGGGTCAAACCCACAGTAGAACCGGGTTGATAATTCGATCAAAGTGATAAGATCCGAGGTTGAAACGCGATCTGAGACGGCCGATCTCGTCAACAAAGAAATTTGGGAACTAATCTCAGTCATCAGAGGAGGTGGCTGGAAATCCAGAGGGAGTCGGGTTCATAAGTTGGTTAACAGTGTTAATTATACAATAACCCGGGGTCAGGCCTGTTATCGTATCGGCTCAGAGAAAAAGAAGCTGCTCTCGCATCTCCACATCTTTGATGAGTTGATTAAATGTGGTTATGGCTCTTGCAAGGGAAATGTTTTTAGACCAACATGAGTCACCTCATTGCTTTGCTATCTGCACAGGTTCATTCACAGTCAACCACCACACCAAACAACAGACATGACACCATTTGTTCAATTTATAACTTGTTTATCTGTCGACATTGTTTTAGGTGGAACTCACACATTTTAAGGCCGCAGGGTTACACACACATTATGTTTTCTGTGGTATGAATCATTTCTCTCTGTCTTGGACTCACCTTGGTTGTGGGGGGGGGGGGGGGGTGTCACTTCCTGGTTGAGCAAAAGTTGCACCTGAGGGCTGAAGACTCTTACATCCTGGATCTGGCTCATTAGGCCGAACCATGTGCTGCCATGTCACGGGGGGATTTGGGTTAAGTTATTTCTGCTTTGTATTGAGATGTAGTCGGTGTCCATTTTGTTTGCCCCTTATGTGTTATTTGGTTTTGCCGACCCACTACATATCTTCCTTAGCGCGTCATCGTCTCTTGTCAGTTTGTCACATCCTGTTGTTCTATTAAGTAAAGTTTATTCCAATAAAACCTGTGTTCGTCAACAACTGCTTTGTCGTCATTGCCTGACTGCTTGGTTCCTGACAATGGAGGAGAAGTCCTCAGAAAAACAACAGCTGCTCCAAATCAGTCCGCTGATGAGGATCATATGAAATGACTGAAAGCTCCGGGACTGCTGCTGAATGAACCTTGAGGTGAGCTCATTTTGACAATTCTCATGAGGGTCAAGTAAACTCTACAGTTCTGACACATTGTTGATGCTTTAAAACTTGTTTTTATTCAGCTGATCTTTATTACCAACGATAAAATTATAAAATAGAAGTGGAAGGAATATTTTTGATGAGAATTACATTTATTCAGAGTGAGAGAAATGCAACAGTGGCCTAATTATAATTAAATTCATTTATACAAAAATAAATGCCATTGTTTACTGATATATAACAGAAATTGTTGACCCATTTTTTAATCATTTCGTGGAACCATTGTTTTTTACACTGGAGATTGGTGCATTGGTGGAGGCCATGTGAGCCTGAGAAGTTGAAGTTGTTTTGAATAGGATGTAACTTGGTTTATTAAAAAAAACCCAAACATTAATGGGACAAAAAAGACAGACGCACTGACCTGACGTGTTACGAAGTTAATGTTGATGATGTTTTTACAAACGCTTTGCTATTTACAAACCGGCCAGACACAGAGCGACATGTCTGACCAGTTTTGAATTATATCGTCATTTCTCTTTTCTGTTTCCAACTGATGAACATAAGGTCAATGTCTACCCTTGTCTTTAGCTCTGCTTTGTTCTCCACCAACTCCTCAGAAAACTCCAGTGTTTTACCTGCTAGAGTTGCCACTTACTTACCCAGCTACTCGATAACTTTGTCCATTTGTCATTCACAATACAAAATTGTTTGGGTTTTTCTTGTTCGTTTTTTTTTTTTTTGCTAATAAAAATATAGATTAGTGATCCTATAAGTAAATTAAACTTATTCCCATCAGCAAAATCCCCAAACTTCCTCTTCCCAGCTCACTTTTAATGTTTTGGAACGGATCCGCAAACTGCGAGTGCAGCTGTGTTGAGTTTGAAAAACATCAGCGGTGATCCGGGAGGAAATTCGGGGCCTTGGAGCGCCGTTGGTTAATGCAATGGCGTCATCGAGTTTTCCCCTGTAGGAATTTGGCGTTTGGCGTCGACTCGACGGTGCACGTTCGCCGCTCACCTCGCGGTTCGCCGGGCGCTCGGATATGCATCCGCTGCAGTCAGTGTCTCGCCCTGAAGCCCCGTGATTCCCTCCATTGCACCGCAGCCCAGCAATAACTCCGAGCTCTGAGGGGGAGTCTCTCTTTCGGCTTTCAGGATCTTCATCCTCTGGCTCGCTGGATGGATGTTTTGTTTTTTTTATTTTGGTTTGTTTTTTTGGGGTTTTTTTTGTGAGGCCTCAGGGAGCACAGATGCAAGTCTTGGCTTTGCGTTTCCAAAAGAAAAAAAACAAAAAAAACGCCGCTTGGCTCTGAAGAGTATCTCTGTGTCTTTAAAGCCTTTCAGAGTGAGATAAAGTTATAAATCAGGGGGACAGTTTGGCTAACGAGGCCTCTGCTTGCGTCAGTCTGTTTTTAATGTTCCTGTCACATCTGTCTCTGGATCAGCTCAACGGCGTCCGGGTCAGGAAATGAAGGGGTTTGTTTCTGACTTGAGTGCGTCCTTTCCCACCTCGAGTCATTTTCCCAGCGTTCAGCGATTGATCTGCGTGGACGCCGACCGTCGCCACAGGGACTCGGATCTTTTCACTTTTTTATTTTTTTTTTTCACCAGCTGCTGATGAATAAATAGATGCAGCGGAATAACGACTGAGCCGCTGAACCAGATCTCACCGTCTTAGTTTAAGTGAGGAAACCGACACGTTGCGATGTCCTCAGATTGTCTCAGAGCAATCGCTCCAGTTGGGAAAATTACCATTTTTTTCCTGTGGTTTTATTACCCATCATTCCCCGTGGTTACACTTTTTCATAACACTCTGTGTGTGTGTGTGTGTGTGTGTGTGTGTGTGTGTGTGTGTGTGTGTGAGAGAGTGTGTGTTTATAGGGGAGAGAGAGAGAAACAGTGTGTGTGAACTTGCAAACCATTTCTGTTGTATGGGTAACGAAAATTGGATTTTGACATTATTGTGTCTGCTCACCGAGCCTTGAAGAGCTAAACATCCAACGTCGGAACTTGCTTGAAAACGGGGGAATGGTTGAGTTAATTGCAGGCGGATTTTAAGAGTTTCGTGTTTAGGCAAACCAAATGAATAAATGGGCAAAATACAGCAGGTACAACAAGTTCTGACATTCTCCCCCATTTCCTCTGGTCACGGAGCATTTTCTTATAAAGATTAACTGAAAACAAAAAAGACATGATGCACGGCTTCTGTTAGAAAAACATTTCCTTTGTATCCATTAGGAAACGACAGATCTAGATCATGTAGGATCTTATCATTTATCAGTTTTTTATCCATCCGTCTATCATTTATCCACCATCATCTATTTAGCCAGTTATCATCCATCCATTCATTCACCCTCCATCATTGATCCATCTATCCATCCATCATCCATCCATCCCAAGTGTTACCCTCCACCAGTTAAACCTGATGATACCAGGCTGCATCAGAATGTCACCGGCTTTGTCTGCGCCTTCCACGTTTAAAGGGAACTGGCCCTTTAACCGTTCGGCCGTACTGCTCATGCTCGGGGCTTTGTGAGCCCCCCCCCGGTCAGAAACCAGCGGTGGACCGGGGAGCGGGCGCAGACCGAGCAGAGAGACCGAGAGAGAGGCTCCGCTCCGGGAGAGCTGCGGCTGTCGCATCCTCCGATAACACCCCCGGACGGACGGCCCGTCTTTGTCTGGCACCGCGGTCCGGCCGCAGCAGCCGCGCTCGGCGAGCCCCGGACCTCCCTCCGCGGGGGCTTCCGTCTCCTCCCCGGGATTATGCCGTTGGACGCCGAGGGGGCATCATCCGGTCACGGTCGCGTGTTTCCATCGGAACCGAGACCGCGGTAGAAGTTATCCGGGGAGAGTCGCGGGGGACGCGCCGCAGAGCGCGCAACGGCTTTTTAAAATTTTGATCCTATAAATACTATTTTTTTATTTTGAATGTTTCGGATGCTCAGAACCGAGGATCCGATCGGAACCGGGTCCACGGAGGTTTTTAAAGGTCCGAACTGTTCCCATCAAAGTTGCATCTCTTTGTCCAGCCCGCGGCTCGTTCCGCGACGCTCAGCGCTTTTTTCGTTCTTTTTTCCTCCTGGCGGCGCGTAGCCCCCCCCCCCCCCCCAACAGGCGTCACAGGTAGGCTGCTCCGGCCGCCGGCACCGCGCCGATGGTAGCGTGAGGTGACGGCTTCCTCCTCCCGGTCTCACACACACACACACACACACACACACGCTCCGCCGCGGCCATGGACGGCGGCGGGGGGGCGCGTCTGCGCGCACGGACCAGGGCGCACGGGAGGAGCGCGCGGGACGCGCTGAGGACGTACCTGGGGGTGCTCGTGACGCTCCACCTCGTGCTCCGCGCGGGAGCCTCGTCTGCGTCCAGGTCCTGCGATAAAAGCTGCTTCTCGGGGAAGTGCGTCAACGGGAGCTGCGTGTGCGACCACGGGTGGGTCGGGGACTGGTGCCAGCACTGCCAGGGAAGATTCAAGTAAGTTTGGGGGGGTCGATTCGACACCCGCCATGTGCAAGGGACACTGTACCTGTCCTGTCGTGTTTTTGTGTCACTGTTGTGTTGAGTATCATCTGTCAATAGGAAGCAATTGTCTCCACCTGTCCTGTGTCTTTGGTTGAAGCAACGCCTCCGCATGTCACCTGGAATTTATGAATGAATGTGTGAGGGGTAATCAGCAAAACGAGGTGAAGCAGCTCTCTGGCTAATTCATTAGTAATTGAAATTACATAGAAAGTGCCAAAGCGACTTTTTTTTGTCTAGAGGTTTAAAATTTTTTTTCCAGAAATGGGGGATACTGAAAATGTGTGTGTGTGTATGTATGTATGTATGTATGTATGTATGTATATATATATATATATATATATATATATATATATATATATATATATATATACACACACACACACACACTTGTGTGGATCCTGCCCTGTGTGCACATTGTAGTAAAGTGCAAGTAGTTGCCCAAGTTCAACTGCTCCAGCTCAAATGTGCGTGCAAACCACTTTTCTAAATATGACAGCATGTAATTTTAATGCCAGGGCAGGCAGGCGGGGGAGTGGCTGCACACAGGCCCAAAAAGCCTCCTTCCACCAGCGGTTTTCCTCGAGCACGAATCAGGGAGCGGGAGTGCTGCCTATGCCCCCCCCCCCGGTGTTTTGTTCTGAGGCTGGGTTTTATCTATTTGGCCGTGGACGCGGATCACCGCCGTCGACCGTGCGCCGTTGCCGGTTGTGGGAACCAGGTACGGGCCGAGTTTTGGCCGTCGTTCAGAAACACTTTTTTTTTCTTTTTGAAATTTTCATTGGCCGGTATTCGCTCATCCCCTGCTTCATTCTTGGCGATGGGAGGCGAAAAAAAAAAAAGAAATACACAACCCTCCAATCATTACTGAATTTTTTTTTTTTTTCCTCCCTTTGATTTGAATTTCAGAGGCAACAGGACTTTGTGTGTGCGATCGGGGCCGTAAATTGCTTCTCACGTTGCAAGATATTTTCCAGCTGAAAGCGGCAACAGAACTGGAACAGGCTATGATTAGCTTTGTTGGCTGTGCCCACCCTTTTCCCCTTTTTTTTTAAGTCAGTGACACGGCATCTGAAATCCCAGTGATTCATGTCAGCGGCCACTTTCCTTACAGCGGCGACGGATGACCACAGACGATGTCTCCTCTCTAATTTTCGATGCCATGTGGGACAGTTGAGTGAACATGGTTTTTAAAAAAAAATTAAAATGCAACATTCCTCAGCGAAAGCACTTGTGCTCGGAGACGGTGTTTAGACACAAAGAGCTTCTGCGAGAACTGTCGGGAAAGTCGGCGAGCGTAGCACGCGCTTCTAGAATAACCCAGCTATCTCACTTTTTTTTTTCTCCTGGAAAGCACATTTCATTTTCCATATCGAGGCAGATTCTTTTTTCTTTTTTTCTTTTTTTTCATCAATGATACACCAGTGTAGCTCTTACAAAGTGTTGCATTGTGGGTTGTTTGCAGGCTAGCGAGCGTCTTCTTGAGCCCCTTATAAAAAGTGTTTCCCAGTTAATCAGGACCAAAGAGTTTCGTTAGCCCGCTTCGGCCCGTGGAAGTTCCTGGTGGCTCTTTGTTTTTCTGTTTTTTTTGCTGCTGTCAGGACATAAATCACCCGATGAGTAAACGGGTGTTGCAAAGACTCTTTACTGTTTACATAATTACTGCAGAAGCAGACCGGGAACGAGAAACCGTTCAGCGGACGGGAATTAGCAGTAACGTTGCACTTAAAGGGCATTTATATGGTGCTTTTATCCAAAGCAATTTACAACTTACCTCTCATTCAGTCAGCCACTCATGCACTTGAGAGTTTTAGGGTCTCGCCCAAGGACGAGCGGGGGTGAGGAGCCGGGAATCTGATGGGCGACGGGCCGCGGCCCCGGCAGCAGGCGGACGACCTGCTCTGCCTGCGGCGTGCAAAGTCGCCGAAGGGCTCGGGACGATCCGATCAGAGGTGTCGGAGGTCGTAGTGGTTCCTGTTTTTACTTGTAATCACCAGAGGAGGGATTTACAGTTTGGTGCCAAAGGAGACCGGGATGGGATCCAGTCAGCCCTATAGCAGGTGTTCAACCGGCACCGATATCACGGCCGATAGCGTACACGTCTACATCTGTGTCGTAGCTACGACAGCGCTTTCCTGTCTGTTGTGATAGAGCTGTGATTGGTCGGCTTGGTAGCGTTGCAGCTCCGGCTTCTCCTCCTCCTTCGCCTCCTCCGACACCTTCTTGCGTTTCCACGTCGCAGTAAATTCAGGAAAAACTAAAACCGATCAGAGGTGGTCAAAGTCGCTCTGACCCGCTCCACAGCCCCGAGTGGGTTCCGACCAATGGACAAGCTCCACGCGTGTCGGAGAGGTTCCCGTTTTTACTTCTGCAGGAAATAATATGTGGAATCTGTTTGGAACAAACGGTTTTATAATTAGGTTTTTATATTTGGGCATTACAGTACATACTACTTTGATTAGTGCATCAAATATTTGATTTTTGCCATCTCTCATCCCTGTGGCCTTAACCCCCCCAGAGAGGCCGACTCTTTACCCTGTTGCCGCCACCTCACAGAGGTGGCCCCGCCTCGTTCCGGTCTTTTTCTCCCTGGAGGACGCCATCGATTTTTCTCAGTCGATGCGATTGTTCTGAGAGCGGTGAACGGAGCGAAGGCCGGACCACAGCGGCGGACGAGCTTTTTCCTTTCTTGCGGCCGCTCAGCGGCAAGCCGGCGTCCATCGATACTGAGTAATTCCTCAGTTCTCTGAGGAGGAAAAAAAAAAAGCCGGAATAGCTGCGGAGTTAAATACACTGCCTGACCCGACATCAGCCTGGAAAATCTATATCGGGACAAATTTCACCGTTTGCAGGAAAAGACCCTTGAGATGCATTGGCTCAAGGCACAAGAAAAGAGGATACATTTCACAAACTTCGACTCTGTGTTAGGGGAAAATGTGAGAGCGAATGTGAGAACATGCAGAGAAGAGGAGGAAAAAGTAGTCTCTCTGCATATCTCCATTTTAACACTTCCAGGTGTGAGATGTGATACTTCAACGCTTCGTGTGCAGGGGACAGCTTTATGCGTTTGTTCAACGCTTTTACGACACCATATTTTCTCGTGTTTGAAAATTGGAAATGCAGTTAACAACGGCTAAGCCTACGGTCGGCTGTAAAATAACCCAAAAAAAAGAGATGTCCAGTGTTTTCCCCCAGCAGGAGCAATGTAGGGTTGAGCCCTGGCGCTGAACTTGACAACCTGCCTGCAAATTCCTTTAAACAAACAGGTGAATAAGGGAAGAGAAACTCAAAGCGGTCGTGATACCTAACTGATAGCAGCCTAGCTGATTTCTGGTCAGTTTTCATTTGCCTTATCACGCTGAAATGAAGTCTGAGGCTGCTAAACTAGTGATAATACAAAGTGAACAACGCAGCGTTAACCTCAATGTTTTTAGGTTGTTTTTTTTTTTCTGTCATGGTTCACGATGAGGTCAGCAGATAAACGAAGGGTTGAGGAGTCAAAATTTTAAAACCACAACCGCATAAAGCTCTTTTACTAGCGGAGCGGCTACAGGTAGTTCAGCCCGAGTCAGAAAGTAAAAAGAACAAACAAAAAAACTAAGCGTACTTATACGCCTCAAGATTCGCTGAGCCGGTCAGATGATGAGCTGCAGGCGACGGGCTTCTGGCCGCAGTCTGGCTGAAGCTGGATCACGTCACCGTCGCGGGTTTTTCCCTGCCGTAAGGAAGAGGAACCTCTCCAACCGTACCTGCACCGAGGGGCTCCGAGCGCTGTAGCTAATCACGACAGGCGGGATTTACGGTTCGGTGCCAAAGGCGACCGGGAAGGGATCCAGGCGATGGGGATCCAGGCGATGGGGATCCAGTCAACCTGATAGCAGGTGTTCGACCGGCACCAAGAAGGTCTTTCTCGTCCTGGTTTCTTGTGCAGCATCGATATCGCAGCTAATAAGAATTTGTTTGTAGCGTACACGTACAGCAACGACCCGGATGTAGACGTGTACATCCGGGTCGTAGCTACAGCAACGCTTTCCTGTCTGTTCTGATATTTTTCACTTAATCAAATGCACAGTAGATCCCTCATGTCAGCCACAGTTTAGCGTAATCAAACCAAAGGACATGAAGCCAACTTTTTTTTTTGTCAAACCTATGTCCGACGTTCACCTCCCAAAAAATGTAAACTATGCGTCGCGGCGACGTAGACCGCAAGAGCTGTGATTGGTCGGCTCGGTAGCTTCGGCGTCTCCTCCTCTGCCGCCATCATTCAGACCGTCTCCTCCGATGTCAATGTCATCTGATTCTCTTGTTTCCACGTCACAGTAAATTCAGGGAAAAACTAAAACCTGCATCGAGATCCGCTCGGTTTTGGTTGCCGTCGTTTCAGTGACGCCGACGGTTGGAAAACGCAGAAGAAAGAAACTCAACACTGTGGCACATAAACGCTGCTGCCGTAATTGCAGAGTGACGCCAAACGCAGAGGCGTAAATGCTCGCGACGGCGTAGGACGCTCGCATAGGTTTGACGTAAAGGCCTAAATCCAGCTATACCCTCACATGACCTAACTTTGCGATCACAGGATGTGGTGACACAATTTGGCAGCAACCCCCCCCCCCACACCCCCATAGGATTCACCTTTGTTCTTCAAGGTGTCCTGTCGCTTTTATACCCCAGGTTGTTTTTGTTTTTTTTTTAATTGACGGCCTATTTCCTGTCACAGTACCGTGTTCGGCCACTGGACGCCGGCGGCAGGGAAGACTGAAATTTGAAACGCATTCTTGACCCAGTTACCGGGTTCAGTCTGTGGCATACACGCGTTTTTGTTAATCTCTGTTTATCACAAATCATACGGTAATGCCTCCGGGGGGGGGGGCATCTACTGGAGTTTGTCTGGGGGATTGTGAGTCAGACGAACCTCCCCATCGGCGACAAATCAGTGGAAAACCACCGCTTTTCTTTTTCTTTTTTTATTTCATTAATTCCCAGACAGCGGTCTTATCTCGAGGCCTCACTGTACTTGGGGCTGCGTCAGCTGTATGGCGAGGACAGACTGGAGGGCAGCGGAGCAGGGACGAGGAACCTCGGCTTCGATATCACCGCTCGGCCTTAAATTAAATAGAAAAAAAGACAGGAACTCAATACTGGAGCCTCAGTGGTCACTTGATCGCATGGTCAGGACACACACACACACGCACACATGTCTTAGGTATAGTGCGAGGACAGTCGGCCCCGACCTAAACCTGGTTCTTAAAGAACGAGTCCTAACCCTCAAAACAGCCCTTTGACGTTGCGGGGACCGGCCTAAGTGGCCCCCCCCCAGGGTAAGGTCTAGAACTCAAACCCGGTCCCCACAAAGATAGAAGCACAGGTAAATGCGCGCGCACACACGCGCCCCCGTGTGTCATATCGTCGCAGACGGATCCAATAAAGCAGATATGGGAGTAGATTCTTTTCCTCCATTGATTTAAGGTATTGGCTCAATGTGCAGTTTTTGTTGGTCCGACATTTCGCCCTTCGCCTTCCAGAGTCTCTCTGTCTCTCTCTCTCTCTCTGTCTCTGTCTCTGTCTCTCTGTCTCTGTCTCTCTCTCTGTCTCTCTGTCTCTGTCTCTGTCTCTGTCTCTCTGTCTCTGTCTCTCTGTCTCTCTGTCTCTGTCTGTCTCTGTCTGTCTCTCTATCTCTGTCTCTCTATCTCTGTCTCTCTCTCTATCTCTGTCTGTCTCTCTATCTCTGTCTCTCTCTCTATCTCTGTCTGTCTGTCTCTCTCTCTCTCGCTGTCTCTGTCTCTCTGTCTCTGTCCTCTGTCTCTGTCTCTGTCCCTCTCTATCTGTCTCTCTCTCTATCTCTGTCTCTCTCTCTCTCTCTCTCTCTCTCTCTCTCTCTCTCGCCCCCCCGTCTCTCTATCTGTACTAGATAATGTCTTGCTTGTTTTCGCACATGAAAACAAACACACACACATAATAAAACACAAAGAAATGGGTGAAAGATCCCGATAAGAGGAGCCCATTCGGCAGCCCCGACGCTTTTGACCATAAAATCTAATTGCTTGCTAAAGTAAAGAGAGAAATGAACTGTTTCTGTAGCTCTCTCGCCCCCGTCTCCCTCGGTCTCTTTACTACCAGCCCGTCTTGTTAAAAGCTGCTGCTGACGAAAGCCACCGGAGTCGTATCCTTCCATCTGCGGTGCAACAATAAACAAGGCACCGCCGGAGCTTTACAGCGTCTTTCGACCGTGACGCGACACAACCGGCCCCGGTGGAACAGATGTTCCTATTAACGGAGCCATGTTATTTTTAGTGCTTTTATTGTATTCATTTGTGTATTGTTTTTTTTTTTGGCGGGGGGGGGGCTCTGAACTGAGGGGGGGCACAGTGGTGCAGCAGTTAGCGGAGGGGGACGTTCTGGGTTCGGGCCCCCTGGGGGCCTTCCTGTGTGGGGTTCCGGGTTCTCCGGCCTCCTCCCTCAGCTCAGAGACGTACAGGTTAAGTGGCGACTCTAAATTGCCCCCCCCCCCCGACCCTCAGTGGATAAGGGGCTTAGCTAATGGATGGATGTCTCCATTGACCCATTTATACCAGTATATTTATGTGAGAGCTGCTTGCACTGTCCAAGTCTTCAAACCTCAATGATAAAATAGATTTTATAGGTTTTTGTCACTTCCCTCTGAACTATTAACATTTATTTAACTGTTCTCTGATGATTTCTCCTTGATGCTGATTTCTGGCTGAGATTAGACGCTACAACGTTTTGGTTTTTTTTAAGGCTGCGTCCATTGATTTGTTTTTATGTTTTGTTTTTTTTGTTTTTTTAAACAGGCAGCAGGAAAACTCCACAAAAAGCCGGCAGATGTGTGTAACGTGATTGTATAAAGTTGTCTATTTACACATCCAGCAGACACAGAGCGATGTTATCGTCCATGTGGATTTCGTGTTTGTGTTCGCTTGGTGCATTTTAGCCCAGTGTTTGGTCTCCACCGCCTCCTGACTCTGTATTAGCTAAATGCTGCTCCAGCTTTGGCACAAAATGTAAACATTAGTCCATTTAAAATGTGTTTAAAGGCCCCGAATGTCCAGAGACGTAAACTGGTGTTTGGCAAAGGCTTTTAAAATCAGAACCCGATAATGTTTTTATGGCTGTCTTTTTTTTCTGCATTTTTTCACATATTAAGACAGGAATTTTTTCTAATTTTTTTTAGTGGCATCATGCACACTCACGAGTGTCTTTTAAATCAGGTTCACGATCACGCAGTGACGTGACGCGTTCGGGAGACAGCTTTTTAAACGGGGTCGTGTTTTATCCTCGATTAACGTCGCGGCGTGGAAGGGGCCGCAGGACCCAGGCACTAGCCGACGGATGGGTGACGCTGACGTCCGGCGGGTTCGTCCGCCGGCATGTCTCACGCAGCAGATCCAACTGAATCCGTTTGGCCGGATAACGATATTATTAAAACTCTGTATTAATCTGACTTGGTCTCTCACCCACTGCAAGAAACACTGGAGGCGTCGCTGAAATGAACTCGAACCAGTCAAACGTTTGGACTCAGTGTCTCCCAGCAGAGATGCATCAGGGGGTTGGTGGTGAGGGGGGAGGGGGGGTCTGGGAAGAAAAGGTAAGTTGATGGTTCATCAGAGAACAGAAAAGGGACCAAATAAAAATCTGTTCCCGTCGCCGCCAACTTGCTTTCGTGAAGACATCGTTTCGCCGTGCGCCAGAGACAGTGGAGGTTTTTTTTTTTTTTTTTTTTTTTTGCCCCTCAGACGCCAGGAGCCGAAAAAGCTATATTTATCACTTGGGGGGGGGGCTGATAAATGGACTGAGGGGACTCCGGGTTGAGACAGCGCTTCGCGAGATGGGATTTAAAAATTTACCACCTCTTCAGAGTCAGTCAGCGGAGACGCTGGCATGAAAATAATATTCTACCTACCTATCCATCAAAATAAAAGATGAGAAATATACGAATACATATAGTTCAGAGGGGTTTTTTGTTTTTTTGGGATTATAGTTTTAGATTTAACCCCCCCCCCTCCATTTTACGTCATGTCTGATTTAATCTGTCTGCTAATACTGTGAGTGCAGTTCAGATTGTTACTGTGGCGCCCAAATCCTGTTACATGATGCCGGGGCCCATCGTGATGCCCCCCCCCCGACAAAAACGACAGTATTAGACCATTCTGCACAAACCCATCTATCATCCAACGACAATGGTTAAGGTGATGGAAAGTGTTAATTGTTGCTCAGCTCACTTCTTGAGAACTGAACCCTTCGATCTGTGCTCCCGCCGTTCGTCCACTTACTTCTGTCCTCGCCCGCTTGAGGGCAACATGCCGTTCCACCCTGGCGCCGGCCGTCGCCTCTGGGCGTGAACTACGCAGCCTTTGGGTCGTCCCGTGCGAACGGAACTCCTAGTAGTAGTGGGCCGAAATAACATGGCAGTGCCTCCTGACATACTTGTGTGTGTGTGTGTTCTGCCCCTTTACTTTCATTTCTTTACAAGTATTTAGACCATTTAAATCAATTTGATGGCGTCCTAAACTGGCAGAATTTCTCCTCCCGCTATCGGCAGATCTCATGGCGACATTTTGTGCCGTTGACCAAAATATTTAAACCGGCTGATGTTTGTTTCTGGGGAAAAAAAACATTTTTTTTTTCTTTCCCTGCAAGAGGAAAAGAACAAAATTTCGAATAGCTCCAGAGAAGAATTCAGTCGACAGGATGCTCCTCTGTAAACATGATACCGACCGTGTTTACTGTAAATTAAGGTCGCACATGTGCCCAGACACAGACGGGGTGGAGAGAGAGGGAGAGGGAGAGAGAGGGAGAGAGAGGGAGAGAGCGAGCTAAATATAAAACCCTGCCGGCTGCCTGAGGCCTGGAGGCAAAAGAGAGGAGCCGTCCGGGGGCAGGACCAGCGCACGAGTGTTTTAGTGAGAGGCAGAACAAGCTCTTCTGACATCAGTCGTCATCTGCTGACATGGGCTTCAACCCGTGTTCGTGTGTGTGTGTGTGTGTGTGTGTGTGTGTGTGTGTGTGTGTGTGTGTGTGTGTGTGTGATGATTATGTGCACCTAAGCCCCAGGCAGTGACGATGACAAAGCTCGTGAACTGAACTCGCCGCCGCACCGTGCTGGGTAGCTAAGTGTGTGTGTTTGTGTGTGTGTGTGCGCGTTAGCGCGTGTCTGTTAGAAAGCATGTGAGCGCTCGGGAGGGAGGAGCATCGGGCGGCGGCCATCTGTCCAGTGCGAGTTAATCCTGCCATGATGAGAGTGAAAGCAAGGGCAATACACACACACACTCTCACACACACACACTCTCTCTCACACACTCTCTCTCACACAGAGTTGGATTGGTTGATGTATTACTTGACCCCCCGCCTGAGGCTGGAGCGGTTTCAGAGAGATGGGGAAGGTCTGTTCTCGTGACATCATCATCGTGGGACAGTGAGTCCCAGTGACGCTGAGTCTGATTTGCATTTTAACGTCTTAAAAGAAAAACGTCCGTCTGTGTCTGATCAGACTGATGAATTAGAACCAGACCGTTTTCAGTTGTCGCTACGTGTAGTTGAAGGATCAGGAAACTTACTGATGAACGTTCTGATGATTATTAGGGTTGTTTGTTGTTTGTATTTTTTGTTTGTTTTTTAGGGCAAAAAATTTCCAAAAATTCTCAGTGTCCAGATTTTCTGCTTTTCTGTTTTAAATCCTTTAAAATGAAGAGTCCTTGCATTCATACCTGTGATTTTACTATTTTTACAGAGTTCACATTTCAAAATAAAACTTTATCAAGGCTGTATTTTAAAAAATTAACCAAAACTATTATTTAATTCTTTGATAAACATCAATGGCACGACACACGTTTAAATCTCCCTTTTTTAAATTATAAGGAGCCTATAAACAGTTCTTGTAGGGTTTGTAACACTCACTCGTGGTTTCTAAGCAGATATATGTGGGTCTCATGTGCAGTGGCGTCTTTGCTGTCGTCACGCCGAGTGTGTGTGGGCGCCGGACCAGCGTGGTGTAAAACGCGCCCCCTGCTTTACACTATCGTTGTGGATTACGGGTGTTGGTCTGGTCTGGGTACCCCCCCCCCCCAACCGAGGCAGACTCGGCGGTGCCCACCCCAGGGCCTCCTCCCGTGGACGGGCATCGCCTGTTTGAGTCCTTGAGTCTGCGAGTGCACCGCGAAGTCCGGACATTTGTATTCAGCCGCCCTCAGAGGATCGATAGTCATTTGGTCGTGTGTGTGTGTGTGTGTGTGTGTGTGTGTGTGTGTGTGTGTGTGTGTGTGTGTGTGTGTGTGTGTGTGTGTGTGTGCTGACGTGTGTGCCGATGACTCTCCGGGCCTCCGCAAAGACCCAGAGCTATTTTCCTGGCAGGGATCATCTCTTCGGATCCGGATCGTCCTCTCTGTCCTCCCTTTGTTTCTTCCTCTTCTCATCTTTTCATCTGCCACACACACACACACATTCTTTTCCTCCCAACCATCCAGAAAAGCCTCATTCCCTGCTCGCTTCCAAACTGCGTTTTCACACAAATGATTTCATCGCTGAAGCATGAGCTAGCTCTGGTTTCCCCTCTGTGCCTGCGTATTTCTTTGTGTTGTCTGTGTGTGTGTGTGTGTGTGTGTGTGTGTGCGTGCGTGTGCTGACGAGTGTGCCGATGACTCTCCGGGCCTCCGCAAAGACCCAGAGCTATTTTCCTGGCAGGGATCATCTCTTCGGATCCGGATCGTCCTCTCTGTCCTCCCTTTGTTTCTTCCTCTTCTCATCTTTTCATCTGCCACACACACACACACACACACACACACACACACACACACACACACACACACACACACACACACACACACACACACACACACACACACACACACACACACACACACACACACACACACACACACACACATTCTTTTCCCTCCCAACCATCCAGAAAAAGCCTCATTCCCCTGCTCGCTTCCAAACTGCGTTTTCACACAAATGATTTCATCGCTGAAGCATGAGCTAGCTCTGGTTTCCCCTCTGTGCCTGCGTATTTCTTTGTGTTGTCTGTGTGTGTGTGTGTGTGTGCGTGCGTGTGCTGACGAGTGTGCCGATGACTCTCCGGGCCTCCGCAAAGACCCAGAGCTATTTTCCTGGCAGGGATCATCTCTTCGGATCCGGATCGTCCTCTCTGTCCTCCCTTTGTTTCTTCCTCTTCTCATCTTTTCATCTGCCACACACACACACACACACACACATTCTTTTCCCTCCCAACCATCCAGAAAAAGCCTCATTCCCCTGCTCGCTTCCAAACTGCGTTTTCACACAAATGATTTCATCGCTGAAGCATGAGCTAGCTCTGGTTTCCCCTCTGTGCCTGCGTATTTCTTTGTGTTGTCTGTGTGTGTGTGTGTGTGTACATCTACACGTGGTGGGTGTGTTTACAGAGCGCCGGGCCTGGATTATTTGTGTTCACATCTGGTTGTTTGCCCGTGGTCCCTCCTCACTCTTGGCCCTTTTTTTTTTTTTTCTTTTCTTATTTTCTTCTACTTTTTTTTTTGTTTGTTTTCCTTTCGTTGCCTCCGACGTGACGTTCGCACCAGGTGTGTGTGTGTGTGTGTGTGTGTGTGTGTGTGTGTGAGAGAGAGAGAGAGAAAAAGCCACCAACACATACACATGTATACGTGCGTGGAATACACCCTCTCTCCGTCATGTCTTGTCACTTTCTACACCCCCCCCCCCCTCCCCCCAGCTGTGCTCACCTGAGATCACCTGAGGCTATAACAGTGCTTGGCACCCATTTTCCACCTGCTAACACAGACTCCATTAACATGCACCAAGCCACTTTCTGCATGTGCACCTCTCAGACCGGATGTAAACGTGCACACGGACTGAAATGCTCCGTACCAGGAAGCGGCTGGAGGACGGAGGCAGCCGGACCCCGGTCGGGGAAAACGCCACGTGCTCTGACGTCTTCCCTCGGTCGCTCTGTCAGTGGGCGCTTTGGCCAGCCGTGGACGTTGAATTGCATTTCGTTCATTTGGCATAAGGGTAACACGGAAAAAAACGAATCGACCTCCGACGGGAAAAGGAGCCGGCATCAAAATCGGAGGAATCCCAAAAAAATAATTAATTTTAAAAAAGGGATGAAGATGAATGATTAATGGAGCTGTTTTGGCAGATCGCCGGCATCGTATCTGGTGTAATCGCTTCCTCGCAGCAATAAACGCACAACCGGGACGCCGCCCGGAGCGAGTCTAGGGCTTCCGATGACGAGTGCGGCTGTGCTGTTGATGGGGGCTGGAGGTTCTGGTCCAGCTGTGGGGACGAATACGGGGAGAAATAAGGTTCCTGTGCGACGGATTTCCCGTAGATTGCGTAACGCCCCCGCCCCCGCCGCCCAGATTGCCTCCTTAGAAAATAGATATTGTGACCCAGTGACTTTCCGGCGTCGTCGTCTGACCTGCGGGACGGATCGGCGTTTTACGTCACGCCCCTCATCAGGTGCTCTGCCTCACACACGGACCTCGCCTGTTTGGCGCCAAGGGGACGGGTCGGTCTGGTTTCTCCCCAAAAGTACCTTCTTTGTGGACAGCTATTAAAAAGCGGGGGGGAAAAACCCTCTTTCCGTGAGCTGTAAAGCATCTTTGTTGAGCCATAAACTACGTGAATCATCTCTGGCACTAATGTTAGGAAATCATCTAGATTTTTAAAATTATTTCTTTAATCTTTCTTTCTTTTTATCTTTAATGCTTATTGCTCTTCGTGTCAGTGTGAAAGGCCTGATTTGTGAGACAGTGTATGTCTGTGTGAACTCGGAGCTTTTCACAAGCCTACGCTGGGTGTGGTGCAAGGATTGTGTGTGTGTGTTTGTGTGTGTGTGTGTGTGTGTGTGTGTGTGTGTGTGTGCATGTGGGTGTACACACTAAGTGCTGTGCACAGGAAACCATCCCATAATATGACTAAGAGGCTGACAACTTGGGATAGTGACTGCAGTTGGCATGGCAACGCTTTGCAGCCCTGTAACGCACAATAGCATTTTAATGCGGACCACATGTGGCGGGGCTCACCATAGGGGCGGACAAACACCGCGCACACACACACAGACACACACTCGCATTCCTACCGCACCAGCAGTTGAGCTACATCGACCGTGTGTGGACCAAGAGGGAAAAACAAAAAAAAGCAAACGCACAGTTGTTACTGAGGGTTTTCTCGCACAATATGAGCAAAAGCTGTTTTAAAAAAAATTTTCTTTGAAAATTGTCAGGAGGGGAAATAGAAGTGATCGGTTCCGATAATGCAGGTGCCGGAAATGTGCCGAATTTCAACCCGACACCCACAGAACTGGCGCCTTACGGGCCGCCAGTGGACCCCCAAGCCCTGGGACCCCGACTCCCATGTCTCAGTCTTTCATCTCAGCGTCAGACTGCAAGAACCATCTGGGGACCGAAACCCGCATCCTCAAGACTCCCAAAAACCGGCCTTCCATCTGGCCCAGGCGCCTTTTGAGATGCGGCCCGGGCCTGCGGGCGCCGTATTTTAAAATTCATCCAGGCTGATAAGTATCGGACCCACGTCCTCGAAGTCTCCCCGCTCTCCTCCAAGACCTTGAGCGACTTGTAAAAAGGCAGAACCAATATTTGTCAGAGCCCGCGTATGTTTGCTTTGGGCGCCGGACTTAAAGATTCAGCTCGCGGCACCTGAGGATGACTGAGCGCCGCTTCATAGACCCTGTCTCCGGACCCCCGGAGAGACGGAGGCGGGCGGTGACGTCACGGAAGGTGATGAGTGGCGGACGCGTTTTTTTTTTTTTGTTTTGTTTTTGTTCTTTTTTTTTTGCTGCGGCATGGAGGCGGGAGGCCTCCAGCATCGCATTAAACCGAGGACAAAAAGAAATAACGATTAGAGAATCAGAAAGAAGATGGAGGAGAAGAAAAGGGGGAGGGAGGAGAGAAGAAATGCAGGAAGGAGAGGAAGTAACACACACACACACCCCTCCATCCTCCTGTGCTATCACACACAGCAGGGCTGCATATCGATGCGGACATCCATACGCATGAGGTGACTTTGCTTTACCCATCTGCCTCCATGGGATGTGAAAGTCATATTCAAATATTACCCCCGCGTCTTGGGCAAACACAGCCACGTGCCCCCCCCCCCCGCGCCTCCCCTGGCAGAACTCCCATCGGTTCCCCGGACTCTGACCTGAGGACGTAGGTCCGTCTCTCTGGCAGCTCTGTCCGGCCCGCGAAAGGTTAATGGACTTGAGACAGGTCTATTAACTCCTGCTCCTGGGTCTAATACACCCCCCCCCCCCCCCCCGGGGGGCAACCAAGCTTGAGTGTGACAAAGTCGCTTACCTTAACCCTCGATGACCCCCCCCCCCCCTTCGCTCGTCGTTCGCTCATCCGTCCGGTGCGGGAGCAAGAACAAGACAGAGGGTCCTGAGGAGGGTCTTACCTGCCCAGGTGATGCGCCTCTTCATCACCAGTCCAGACCAAAGCCCGATTCGCTCTCAGCAGGAGCCGTTCAGCTCAAACCTGCCAAGTACAAGATCGAGGCTTGAATGAAAAATGTAGACGAGAGTTCGGGATTAAAACGGGAATCTGATTGTACAGACCTTCCTTCCGTTTTTCTGAGAGAACGCCGGTTTCTGTGTTTCTGTGACTTTGAATTTCCTGAGGTCACGGCGTTTTCTTCATCTTCGCATGGTTTGTTGGATTTCACCTGGTCACGCTCGCCGTGGAGTCGACTGCTGGGCAACGTGTCGTGTTTCCAGTCGCTGTTTCATTTTTGTTCTGTTGATTTGACAACAGAAACAGGGAAAAAAAACCCAAAATGGGTAAATGGGAGCAGCTTTATCGGGAATTCAGCTGTAAACAGTTAGAGGGTGGTCCAGCTGGAATCTAGCTTTTGACCTGGTCTGGTTTCTCTTTATTCCTTTCCTCTTTTTTTTCTCCTTTTATTTGCCGCTTTTCTCTGTTCTCCATCCTTCCCCATTTCTTCCCTTCTTCCCTCCCTCTTCCTCTTTTCTGCTTCCATCTCTTCCCTCTTCTCATTTTCTCATCTCTTTGCTCCTGTCCTTTTTTCCTCTCCTCTTTCCTCTCTTGTCCATTGCCTCCTTCACTTCTGCTGTTCGTCTCCTTCTCCTCCTCCATTTTTTCACCCTTTCTACTTTCCGTCCCACCTCTCCTCTCTCTCTCGTTTGCTATTGTTTTTACATGACTCTTCTTTCCCTCTCTTGCCCTTTTTTCATCTCTCCGTCTTCACTTTCCTCTTCTCCTCCTTGACTTTCCCTTCTTCTCTCTTCAAATCTGCCATGTTCCTATTAGCTTTGCTTTGACCTTATTCAAGGTACAGGATCCATATGAAGTGTGTGTGTGTGTGTGTGTGTGTGTGTGTGTGTGTGTGTGTGTGTGTGAGATTGGGGGCTGGAGATGAATGATGCGCTGGTGTGAAAGCCAGTGGACCGTAACTATACTGTAGGTGATAGAGACCCAGTAACATCAATCATACACACTCACACTAACACACACACACTAACACACACACAGTCACACAAGCTCTCGCTCCCTGCCCTCGTTATTCCCAGTAGTGGGGCTTTTCTTGATTTTTAATAAAGGATATCTGCAGAGAAGGTCAAGGTTATTCAATTGTTGGTCATTCATCTCCTCCTTTTTTTTGCTCCCCCTTGACACACACACACACACGTATAAACACACCACACAGATCTCTCAATCTTCCTTAGTGGCCCCGGCTCTGGGACCCCTGCACCCGGCATGGACGCGAGCGCGCACGGGCGTGAACAATGCAGCCGCCATCTCCGGGTTGTCCGGTTATCCATCACCGGTTCCATGTACCCCCCCCCCCAACCACCACCAGGTTTTCATCCACGGCGCCGGCCTGTTTGGCGGCGTAGACAATATCACTTTGCCGTTTTTTATCAGGATGACAGTTTGAACTCAAACGCAGAAACGAACGAGGTGGAAATCGGGAGCCCGGACGCGGCGCGGGTGGCGAGGAGACGGCGTGGTAACGCTCAGCGTGTGGATAGTGGTAAAGAGGAAAAACCGGAGACGGGAACGGAGTCGGCGCATTGAGCTGCGCGGTTATTGTGTGAAGAACCGAAGAAATCTGAGGATGTGAGCTGGAGATTTGTGGAAAAAAACCCAGGAGATTATTGATGTGATGGGACTATCGCATGTGAACTCAGACAAGGGTCACACTGGGGGGGGGGGGGGGTAGATTGATGTCACCCCTTTCACCCCCCCACCCCAAGTGACACACTTTCACTACAGCTTTAATGTTACACCAGAATCTAATCTGAGTTCCACAGTAAATAAAACTTCACTCACGCCGACATAACTACGACAACTGTTTGTAATAAACGGTTCTGTGCCCTGAAACATAACAGGAGTATTATAGCATGTACAGTAAGAGCCGCAAAAATATAAAGAAAACAATGTAATGTTCTTGTAATTTGATAATTTTTTCTTTGTATTTCTTTAACAAACGCAATTTCATTGAGCCCAAAACTGTTGCAGGTTAAACGCCACCAGTTTTGACAGTAGGTGCAAGAAAAAGCACAACTTTAAAATTTTTTTTCTTGGTGATGACCCCAAAAGAAAAAGCAGATCTCGTGTGTTTATCGCAGGAAAACAGAGGAATCGTTCAAAAATATGTCCAAAATGTGACTCGTCAGCCCGGAAATGACGTCAGGACCCTTTATCGATTGAACGGGGAAGGGGGGGGGGTCACATGTTTTTAAAAATGTAAAGGTCATCAGGGTCGACAACAATCCACAGCCCTGTCGCTGATGCCTGTGGCTGATACAGGCAGGCGACTGTAGTAAACAGTGTATAGATGCATCTGTTCCATGGCCCAGGCTCTAAAAAAATAATGGCAGATACTAGAATTGTGTTGGGTTTTCTCTTAAATAGGTCCAATGTATTCTTATTTATATTAGTTAATAACGGCACCGTAAACACCTTAGAAGTAATTTACTTAGCCACGTGTACTGTCAGCTCCATCACTAGCGCCATCACCAGCCAGAGCATTAAAAAATAAATGATCAATAAATAAATGAATAAAATCCTGAATATTTCCAGACAGTCGTTCCCACCACATGTGGGTGAGGTTATTACTTGAATGTAGAATGTGGACAATGTTAGTGTTGGTTGTCTGGACTCTGACCTTGGTCAGCAGCAGGAAACATCACAGGAAGCAGGGAGAGAGGAAACTGACCCCCATCACTGGGTTGGGGGAGGTGGTGGTGGGGGTGGACACTGAGGCTACAGGTGGATGCCGAGGGTGGATGCCGGGGATGGAGGTGGGTCCTTTTGGTCGAACAGTGCGTCAGCAGGCTACATAATACGCCACCAGGATTGAACGGCCGATCAAAGTGGAAAATTATGTCACATCACTGGGTGAAGTTAGTTGATGACATTTCAGTCTGGTTCGATGCCTCAGACAGGAAACAAAAGATGAATCGGGGGAGTTTGATTCTTCGGGGGGGGGGGGGGTACTCCTCTGGCTGCTCGTCTCGGTTTTCTCTTTTTTGGTTTTTTGGTTTGTTTTTTTCGCTCTGTCTGGATGTGATGTTACATAACTTTAGCTGGATTCCTGCTGTGGCCTGGGTGTTAACTCTTCTTCCACTTCAATATTCAGAGCTCCTCAGGCAAACTTAATGCCTGGTGCCGAATTAAAATTCAAGCCCTGCTTATTAATTCACAACATAACGGGGGGGGGGTCTCATCTGGCCTTTTGATCAGCTGCCTTCTTTCTACGTGTCTTTTTTTTTTCTTCATTTTTCTTGTTTTATTGAATAGAAGCTCAGTAAAGAGACCAAGAGCTCGAGTTTCCGGCCCCTCCCTGTCTCCGTCCCCGGCCCCATACCCGAGCCCGACTCGGCCCAATCCCCGTACCCATCCCTGCCCCCTCCCTGGCCCCCATCCCCATCCCCGGCCCCATCCCCGTCCCTGGCCCTCAGCCTGGGGATCCCTGCCGGAGCTTGTACTTTGCTCAGTGGAGCTGCCCGTTTTTTTGATATCCAACGTGACGACAGATTAACGATATTACCGCCTCTTAATGCAGCATATTAAAGCTCCCCCAGGGGAGATGGACTCGGAGTGGGGGGGGGTAAAGAGCCACGAAAGAAAAGCATTCACTTCCAGATGAGATGATTTGTGACAGAGGTGGAACTTTGTGTGTGGATTTAAACCTGAGGGGGGGCCTTTTTCTCTTAACCGGCCCGAGAGGGAATTCCAGCGTGATGTGCATTGTTGTGAATTAGATGGCGCCTTCGGATGAGTCATCGCCAGGAGCCGTGTGTTGCTAAATATGGTCGTCGGGGAGCGGCGTTATTCTTGGATGGATATTAGAGCCTGTGATTCCTTTTTATTTTTAATGATTGTTTGTGTGTCTTTTTTTCTCTTTTTACCGAGGGTGGAGATTTCTGCCAAGTGATGTCATTTCTGGACGAGTCCCGGTACGAAGGGGGTTGATGTCACGGGGTGTGTGTGTGTGTGTGTGTGTGTGTGTGTGTGTGTAAGGGAAAGAAAACAGTTGGCCGGAGGTTCCTCAGAATCGAGCACAAACACGTTTGTCATGGCGATGTCGCTCCCCGGCTGACTCCACGCCGTCAGTGGGAGCCTTTGTGTGGTGCTGTGTGTGAGTGTGTGTGTGTGGTGGTTGTTGTCATCGATTACGTGTCTTCTCCTCCACGTACGGATGCGTCATCATGCTCGTCGTAGACCAGGCTGAAAGTTCTGCTTAAATTGGGGGTGGGACGAGGTGGGGATGGAGTGGGGGGGAGGCGCCACGCCAGACCCCGCCCTGCCACACTACTGCACTACAGCCTGGACTAACCACTCCGGTTGCTCCCTGAACCCCTAATTACGTCGAGACCACCGTAATTTGATTTTCTTATGTCGTCTCTTAAATCTGCTGATGCGTTAGCGCTTTCCAAGCTAAACTCACCTCTGGCAAAGGCCCCTGGGAGCTGTAGTTTTTGAAGGGGGGGGGTGTCTTCTGATGGCCCTCATCTCCCTGTAATGTAATGAAACCGCATAACCGAGAGACACAGTGGAAAAGCGAATGAGAGGGAAAACAAAATCAAAGGGAAAGTTGCTGTGATTAAAAAAAAAAAAAAAAAAAAAAATTAAACTACAGATTGAGCTCAAACCGTTTGTTTTTTTTTTTGTTTTTGTTTTTTCAGCAGCTGAAGAATGTGAAGATTAAAATCAGAACTTGAAACTCGAGTTGAGGGAAACCGACAGGAATTTGGATAAAATGATCGGTTTCTGTCGTCCTCCCTGTGTTCGCTCAACCTCAGCCTCCTCCTTAAAGAGCTGACGGCAGCTTTTACTGTTTCAGTCTCAGTCTGAACTTAAAGGCACATTTCCTTCCTCAGTAAATGCTATTTTAATCATTTAAAACAGGCTCTTAATGTATTTTTTGCTCAAGATAGCAGCTCCAGACCTCCTTTTGTTTCCTCCACAAGCGCCGAGTGAACGGCGTGAAAACCGAGGAATTTACGCCCCCCCCCCCCCCCCCCCAACCTGTCAACTGGTAGGTATATCAACCTCTGGAGGAGTCGACGGAGAAAATGAAACGGGGGATTTGCACCAACGCCACCTGGAGACCCCCCCCCCATGTTGCGGCCCCTCCATCCATGCATCTGTCTTTCCCTCATGCATCCGTCTTCTGTACACCATCAATTATTCACCCGGAGCGGATGAATATTTCAAAGGGCGTCGGACTCTTCCTCCATGCCTCATCCCTGTCTCTGCTTTATCTCCTTTGCTCCGGTCTCGTCTCCCTCTGCCTCCTTTGTGCCTCCTCCGCCGCCTTCATCTTCCCATGCTTTTCTCCTCTCTGTTTAAATATATATATTTATATATATGTAAACGTGTGTGTTAAGCCTGAACGTAGTCCTGTGGAATGTGTAAGAGATGTGTCTTTGGCCTCATGCTGTGAATCCCAGACAGTCTCTGATCGCTAGAACTATCCTCAGCTCTGTGTGTGTGTGTGTGTGTGTGTGTGTGTGTGTGTGTGTGTGTGTGTGCGTGCGTGCGTGCGTGCTCGTCTCATTCCTGCATCTGTGCACACACTGAGTGTGTCTTACCATATTCTCCTGTGCCAGCCTTTATTTTATTTTTTGTCGGGGGGGGGTTAATGGGTGGGTAACGGTTTGTTGGGGCTGCAGCAGGCCTCTCCAGTCGGCTCCTCATTAACTATGAATGGGATCTACCTCCTGCATGTTCCCGGGCCGGGCCGGGCCGAGCCACTCTGCACGTTAATCCGGGGAGAAGGCCGCACCGGGGCTTCAATCGGTCGGATCGGCGGAGTGTCAGAGAAGGAATAAAACCTGTTCTTCTGCTCATTATGGTGTCTGGTTATATAGTTATTGGTTCGGATTTTCTGTTTAAATATTTCTTGAAAGTATCGTTTTCAATTTGTGAAAACATGATTAATTCAGCACTTTGTAATAATCGGCACTAACGGGACAAAAGGGCAAGTTTAGCTCCTCGTGTCATATCTGGCTCTTGTAATAAGCCCATGAGGTCATCAGCTTCTCCATCTCCTCCTGCGCCGACGTCGTTCAGACCGTCTCTTCCGACGTCTTCTTTCGTTTCTGCGTCACAGTAAATCCAGGAAAAGCTAAAACTTCTGTTCGCCGTCTATCAGATCCGCTCGGTTTCGGTCACCGTCGTTTCAAAGTGACGCCGACAAACAGAGTTGACGACAGTCAACACGGTGGCGTGAAAATGCCGCTGCCAGCTGGAGGTTTGGTGGCGTGATTGCAGAGCGACGGCAACGCTGAGGTATAAACGCTACCGACGGCGTAGGTACCGATGGCGTAGGTACCGACGGCGTAGTCTCAACGCAAACGCACCTATCTCCTTTAAACGTTCCCTGCTTTTCGCTCGTCCCCTTTTTCCTCCTCATCCGTCCGTCTCCAGCTCGGACTGTCGTAATACGGCGTCCGCTCTCTGGCCGGATTTGGCCGAGTCGAGGGAAATTGAAGCATCGAGTGTGGTCAGTTTCCCAGAGGAAGCCACTTCTACAGAACCAAAACCAGTTCAAACCAGTTACTACATCCACGACTGACACTGCACAGCGAGCGTAGAATCCGACCTTTACATCCTTGGTTTTATCTCGGACACATTATGGTATTTGATGTTGGAGGAAGCCTGCATTTGCATGATTTTTTATTTAATTATTTATTTTTTAATTTGTTGTAGATAAGCCTTGCTTTCTATTAATCTCTCCTCCCGTTGACGAATGACGTGAGATGTGGTTTTATTATTTTCCAAGTTTGAGAAATGTAGGCATCAATGACATGTCGCTGGCGATAAGTCAGGACGAGAGACAATAGATCTGGTGGATGTTGCTCCGCGGATCCACAGCAATCACGTCTCAACCGTCGATGGGGAACCATAAAAAATCCATAAAGAAATAAATAAAAGGTTTAGAGCAGAGTTTTCATCGTCTCATCAATATCATCATCGTTTGAGTCAGTTATTGCTGCAGTGTGACGTGAATATTTGTCTTCTAATCTGGGATTAGAGCCAGAGGATCAAAACAGGAGGGAAGGGAGGGAGGGAGGGAGGGAGGGATGGAAGAAGCCAAGGAGAAAAACTAGGAAAGAGACTGTCACGTGTCCTTGATCGGCGTCTGGAAGCGTTGTTGTCGCGTGCGCCTGCTTTTACTGGCAGGATTTTAGAGTTTACTGTGGCCTGTGTCCAGCTGTGCTGCAATCTGTTTACCCCCCCCCCCCCGCCCCCACGCCACCAACCACCCCTTTCACTGTCATTACTTAGCAGCAGCACATTTGGCCCAAGCACCTTTAATCTGGAGTGATGTCGATGGCGGCGGTTTGTGGCCCACGGGCTAGTTTTTCTTTTTGGGTTTTTTTTTTTGGTCCAGGCAAAATTCATAGAGAGCAAATCTCATTATCTAACAATCTGGAAAATGTTGGTTCCTGTACTCGCATAACCACCTGTCGCCCAGAAAGATGAAACGCGCCGAAGACTGCGGCGCCGTCGGGGGTTGTTTCCCAGTGCCATCGCCGCCGCCTCCTTTGAATTGTACGCACATACAAGAATATGTACTGCTTATACATTAGTGTAGTAATTGGGACCAGATCTATTAATGTAATGAGGAAATATGTGTTTCACAAATATGTTGTGAATATTTTACGGCTCTTTGCAGCTGAGATGATGATGGATGAACTTTTTTGATCCAGTCAACATGAACATGAATCATCAGTTTAGATCATTGAGTTTTTTTGGGGGTTTTTTTATGGCAAAAGTTCAGTGGTCGCAGCTTTTCACATTTAACTATTTTATGTTCTCAGGCTCGTCTGATTTAAAAAAACAAAAGAAAAGAGCCAAATATCTGTGTGTTTTGGACCAGTTGTGAAACACAACCAGACTTTATAAGACTCGGGATGATTTTTCTGGTGGATCGTTTGGTTGAGAAAACGATCTGTACGCGAACTGAAAACCAACGGTCATCATTAGCGGCGGACCTGAACCTCGCTGAGCAGTGTATCCATGCACCTATGGAAAACGGAGGAAAAAGGATGATGCAGGATTTTCTTTTACCGGTAAATAAAAATTTTCACCCTGAGAAAATGCAGCCCCTCATCAGCAGGGAGAAAACAAATCAATGTTCCAGGAATCAGATCTCAGCTCTGGTCTGATAAACAGTGGTAATGATGTCGGCCGAACCCGCGGCGTTGACCGAGTCGCGTCGGCCCGATTTCTGCCTCGTTTTCAGTCTGCAAACTGTGTCTGCGTCGGAGCAGGTGGGCCTCAGCGGCCGATTACATTTACTCGCTGGGCCGACGCTTTATTCAGAGTGACGCACAAGCGATGCGCAACCGAAGGGGCAAAGGAGCCTCAACGCTCGGTTCCACGCGCCACCTGCCACGGGGCTGCAGGCGCATGAGGCGGCACGCGGACTAAGTGCTCCGCGAAAGACATTCGTTTAAATTTTAACAGGCTGAGATGGACAGAGCCGCAGAGGGAGGAAGGAGCCTGTCGAGCGAGTAGGTCCTCTCCGAGCAGGTGCCGTAGGTAACCCCGGGCGGTTCCGCGGACCGAAGGCGACCGATCCGGGTTCGGGGATCCCGTTCCTCCTAGACCTCCTCATCTCCGCAGAGGGCGACACTCGCCGATCGGCCGTAGGGAACGAGGAGGCTCCTGAACCGATGGGAGGGGGATTACGGGGCGGGGCCAGGGGGCCGACCACCCCTTTCACTGTCATTACTTAGCAGCAGCACGTTTGGCCCGTTGCGGGCGAACGCAGAGGACGAGGGCCAGGCGGCGGACTACGTCATGTTTACATGAAAAGCAGCACACACGCAGGTTGTTGCTTACCTCACCGGGCTCATGGGCTTTTGCCTCGTTTTACGACGCCGTGAATCAAATTTTTCATCCGCTAATATTTCCCTGTTTAACTGGATTTCATGTTCAACTGTAAGTGGTTTTATCTTGTAAATCATATTCTAACGTGACCTTTTTTTTTTTTTAAACCAGAACACACAAGAAAAATTTGTTTCACTCCATTTTCCTCTCTCCCTCTCTCTCTCTCTCTCCCTCTCTCTCTCTCTCTCTCCCTCTCTCCCTCTCTCCCTCTCTCTCTCTCTCTCTCTCTCCCTCTCTCCCTCTCTCTCTCTCCTCTCTCTCTCTCTCTCTCTCTCCCTCTCTCCCTCTCTCTCTCTCTCTCTCTGGCAGGAAGCCAATGTGACCACAGAGCCTTTAGTGACACTGCAGCCTTTGGATAATGGAGAAAACACACACACACACACACACACACACACAGCGACAGCCACACTGTTTGGTCCGAGCTTGGCTGCGACGTCTTCCTTGTCCTTGCCCCCCCCACACACACACACACACACCCCACCCCCCCTCCGTGCAGCGGTGGGCGGGGTAACTTTGACTGTGTGTGTGACGTGCTTGCGTGCAGGTGCAGGTGACCCCGGTATGTGGTTATTACAGCTGCTATGGAGAATAATATGGGGGGGGGGGGGGGACACCACGCGGCACACTCACCACGAAACCCACCACCGAAACCAGTATTTATCTTATTCGGCTTCATCATTGTATTCTACCACGGGGCGCTCTTCCCCGCGCTCCTCAAGCAAAAACCTGCAGCACAGTTAAGTTATACAGTTACTTGTAATACACTGATATATACATATCTCTCGTGTCAGCAGAGGTAGGAAAGAGGAGGGAAGGAAAAAAAAAAAGAAAAAAAACCGGGGCAGTGCGCTTGATGCACGCAGCAGGTGGCCGATCTTGGGGCAAGGGAGGGGCGGAATGAGGGGAGGTGAGGGGGGTGTGATCGAGGTGTGGTGGAGGCAACGTGATAAATGCGCAACCCCCCAGTTTTAGTTGAAGTTGCTCCACAGTTTTCGGGGAAATTGGTTCTTTCGCTTATTTCTTGTGGAGAAAGCTGTCACAGCAGTCACATGTTCCTGTAAAAGCAGCAACAGTGAGCTCAGCTTAGCCTTAAGCCAGGCCTAGCTTAGCCTTAGGCAGGCTCAGCTTAGCCTTAAGCCAGGCCTAGCTTAGCGTTAGGCAGGCTCAGCTTAGCCTTAAGCCAGGCCTAGCTTAGCCCGGCTTTGTATGCCAGGAAGTAGCTGCAGCACATAAGTTCCCCGACGGCCACGGATCCACGTTTTTACATTTCAGAAACAAGACGCCACGTTTTTATTATTGAGGATCACAGGTGCTGGTTGGTGGGTTTTCGAGCCCCGGACACAGGTGGGCCAGTGGTTCCCTCCTGCTTCCAGTCTCTATGCTAAGCTAAGCTAAGCTAAACTAAGCTAAGCTGCCCAAACAAAGTTACACAAATGAAAGCAGCAATGATCTTTTCATCTAATTCTAAGGGAGTTCAGCTAATTCAGCTAAATAAACAAAGGCGTTTTTTTGCTTTGGTTTGCCAGGATCTTATAAAGGACATATATGTATCTGTATGTATGTGTGTGTGTGTATATATATACTTTTTTGCATGAATTCCAACTACTCCATTAAAAATTCCCTAAATTTTAATCGGCAAGGACATATTCACTTCTGGGGGGCAGAACCAGATCTTTTACCATAAACTTGATTTTTTCTTCTGAGGTCTGGTGCATGTCTCTCGTGGCTGTGTCACTTCCAGGTTTTTGACCTTTTATTGCGGAGGCCGGACCCAGGCTGCAGCGACGCGCACGGTCCGACCTCGTGACCTTTGTCCCTGAGCGTCGCACTGAACTTGTCTCTTTCACTTTCCTCCCTCCCTCCTCCCGTTCGACTCCCTTCAGGCTGACGGACCTGACGGGCTCCCTCACAGACGGACCAGTGAACTACAAGTACAAGACCAAGTGCACTTGGCTCATAGAGGGATTGTAAGTATCGGTATTTTTAGCCTCATCATTAATCTGACTTAGTTCCACTTGGTTAGAAACAGTTATTTCATTTTCCCTTTTCTTTTTTTTTTCTTTGGTATCTGGCTCCCGGGCTCCGGATAAATGGAAATTTTATCGCGGCGCGAGGAGAAGGAGCTCATCCCTCAGTGTAGTTATTGTGCTCCAGAGTTTGGCGGGGGGGCGGCGGCACCGTCACACCGTCTGGTGACGCTGTGGCGCCGGCGAGTGATGGGCCGTACGCGGTTTATTCTGCTGCTGATGACAATGATGTGAAGCCCCGTGGAACGGAATGACGACACTAGAAAAAAAATTAATAAAAAAGTAAAACATTCTCTAACACATCTGGAAACAAGAGACGGCTTGTTTTTTTTGGGGGGGGATGATCCCTTTAAGTTTGGCTTTGAGCAAAAGAAGATGCTGGTTGTCTCAGGGGGGAAAAAACACTGTGAAACGCAGCTTGGTTCCATTAACGCGTCTGAAAAAGATGATGTTATTCATGGACACCCGCCCCCCCCCAACAAGCATCCGAGGTCATCCACAGCCTCTGACATAAACAACTGTTCCAGTCAGACTCGCGCAGCCGGATCCACTTGTGCTAATTTGTCATCCCGTTTTTTTTTCTTTTTCTTTTTGCATACACCGGTTGTTTTCGCTCTGTTTGTCGCTTTAGAAAAGGAAAAAGGGAAGTTGTTCCGCCCATGGATCCTGAAGAGGCTGGACCCGCTGGACGCGGAGGCCCGGTTTCAGTCTGACGGGGCGGCTACGCGTGTCAAAGGCACGGTGACGGATTCGGGTCGTATTCGTCACCTTAGCTTTGCAGCTGAGTTTTACGTAACGGTTTCCCAGAACTTTTTTTTTTTTTTTTTGACGACGCCTTTCCCTTCGGCATCGGGACCAAATTTCTCCCACTTCCTCAAATGCTCTTTTTCTATGTGTGAGCATGTGTGTACTGGTTCCTCAGAACCGTTGTTCAAAAGAAAAAGAAAGAAATGCATTCTATAACTGGGAGAGAACTTTTCATTCATGCAACCAGGACCGTCCATGAAACCGGATCAGAATTCCGACCACGGCCCTCATGTGAACGCGCCGACTCCGGTGTCGGGGAGAGGCCGGGGGGGGGGGGGGGTCGGGGCAACTCTGCGGCGGCGACAAAGGGCTTTTTTGGAAAGAGGGGCCCCTTGTGAAGGACCCGGAGGTGTCTATTAATTTATCGTAAATGAGGAGAGTAAGAATGGTATGAAGTGTGTACCAGGCCCTTTATACTCATCAGTCTTTTTTGCCCCCCCCCAGTCCTAATGCAGTACTCAGACTGCGCTTCAATCACTTCGCCACCGAGTGCAGCTGGGACCACATGTACGTCTACGACGGCGACTCCATTTACGCCCCTTTGATTGCTGTCTTCAGGTATGAGCACCTGCTGTTCTGACCAGGACGGCTCTCTGAGAGCGAGTGTGTGTGTGTTTGTGTGTGTGTTTGTTTGTTTGTTTCTGTGTGTGTGGCCAGACTGCCATCGAATGGCTCCACGCTCAGGTAAACAATGGGCCTTGCAATAACCACTGTGCCACAACACAACAATAAAAGAGGAAATTAAATAAATAAATAAATAAATAAATAAATACTGCAATTACCCCCCCCCCAAAACAGGATAGGGCTCTTTCATTCAACACAAATTCATTAAACGACAGTAAGGCAATCACAATAACGGCGATAATTCGACAACCTCCTGCTTTCTACCCTGAACAGCTGAGTTTAATCACTTCCTGGATATGAAGGGGGGCGGTGGGTGGGGGGGCAGTTGGGGGTGGCCAAGAATACATTCTTTTTTTTTTTCCAGGCATTTGAATACACAAAGCCCAGACTTCTTTGGCATTATTATCTACAATAAATGAGCTTAGGTTATTTATTATGAATGGGTACATACTGGGGTGGGTTAGAAATACCCATAAAGATGAATAAAATGAACAGCTGTAGTCGTGGCAGCGAGGAGGCGCCTTATGGGCAAGGGGGGTTATCGAACGAATAAAAATGAAATGTGACGCTCTGCCGTTGTTTTCCTGCTTTCAAGGCGAATCAAGGTCATATTTCTATTATCACTATTATTTCTTTTGCTCGGTGCACAGATCCTTTTCCTCCAGTGCTGCTTTCAGACCCGTGTCCATAAAATACGACGGCTTTTTTTTATTTTCCTTTTCATCATCACTGCTTTTCCCGCTGAGAGCGACTGGCTGTCTTCGCTTGTCTGTGTCTCGCCTGTCTCTCTCACCTGTCTGTCTCACGCCTGTCTATCTCGCACCTGTCTCCCGTCCTCCAGCGGCCTGGTGGTGCCGGAGACTCGGGGCAACGAGACGGTGCCGGAGGTGGCGACGACGTCCGGCTACGCTTTGCTTCACTTCTTCAGCGACGCCGCCTACAACCTGACCGGCTTCACCATCAGCTACTCGTACGTTGACCCCCCCACGCCCCCCCCACTCTTTTCTAGTCTCTTCTCTTTCTGTCCCAGTCTCAGGTTTATGTAAATTACACAGACCTGTTGGGGGTTTTCAGAAAAACAAACAGTGGCTTCCACCTTTCAGTCTCTGATTATCTTTATTTTCTATACTAACAATGGACCAAATAATGTTAATAAGGAGGTTTTGCACAGTTCTCAACCAATTATCACCAACTCTACAGCTCAGTGGATATTTTTGGTTTTCTTTTGCCTTTTTCCAGTTTTAAATGGCTTCAAAAATAAATAGTCTAAATGAATGAAAACTCACATAAGCTCCTGGAGGTTGGAGATTTGGCCAGACAGACGGATTGATTTGTCCAAAGCGGCGAGGGTTGAGGCCGTCTGAGGCGCGGCCTTGTTCGGACTCCCCGCCCACATCTGTTTCGCTGCGCTGTTACCACGGCAACCTGCGCCAGATAGGCCGTCGGCGTCCGGACGGACTAACCCGATCCTCCCGCCTGCGGATGGCAGTGCGGACGGTCCGTCCTGAGGACCAGAGCGAACGCCATCCGCCTGAGCTTCGTCCTTCTCACGCTCCGGTTCTGATTTCGGATGATCTGATTGGTCGACGGCCCAGAATCAAGCTCCCCGTCGTCAGTGGCCCCGGTTAGACCCAAAGTATGGTGGCGGTGCCACAGTTTTACTGGTTTCTGTTTCCTCAGAAGTCGCTCGTATGACACGGTGCATCGCAACACACACACACGCACGCCAGCAGTGGCGGCCGTGACGGAAAACTGGATGAAATGTGGAAGGCTGAGCTCCTGGGAGGAGGGAGGGCGGTTAGTCGGTGAACAGTCACACAGCCTCAAGGCCCTATCATCACACACACACACACACACACACACACACACACACACACACACACACACACACACTCATGGGAGGTACAGGTTGTCATGACGACCCTCTTGTCACAGCAGCAATCCAGCTTCCTGTATTAACAAAAAGATGATTTTTTTTTCTGCCTCTGGTCCTTGAACCCCCCCCCCCCCCACACACACACACACACGCACCACCATTATTTTTCCATCTGTCTTCTTTATTTATCTGATATTACAGAAAAGAAACAGCCTGTAATGTAATCACATAATAGAATTCAGGCTCTAACGGTCTCTCATTTTATCTCCACTTTGTTTTCTTTTCAAACTCCTCATTCGTTCATCACGGTTCCTTGTTACATTACAACGCTTTTAATTGGAAGAAGCTTTTGAACAAAGCCGCTTAAGATTTGTCTTTAATCTGGTTGGAACGGGACCGGAACTGGATTGGAACTGGATTGGAACTGGATTAGGTGTCTTCAGCAATTGGAGATGAATCTCTCTCAGACAAACAACTAAAAATATGTCTTTTAGGCTCTTTGTTTGTTTTATTTTGTCCTGAGGTTCATCCTAAGGAATAATCCATATCCGTACTGGTGTGATGAACCGGATCGATCATCCCGGGCGTCGTCCCGGTCCTCCGGACCTGGGCGGTTCGTGAACGGCGGCTTCGTCAGAGCGCGGTCGCTCGAAAAAGCGGCCGTCTGGTTGGTGAGACCGAAAAAAAACGCCTCAAAATGAAAACATTTAAGCGAAAAGAGGCTAAAAATATCAGCAGAGCTGCGGAGTTGGTTGTAATTTTCTGCTGGTCCCATGTTGAAACCCCGTCGGTCATTTGATCCATTGCTAAGATAAGAATATTGATGAGTGGAGCTTCAAATTGTTTCTTGTGTAATTTTTTTTTAAGCGAGAGCTTTCTTTTTTTCACAACCTTAAGTTTTATTATAAGAAAGAAACCAACCAATACTACAATTGTGTTAATTTCCTGAGGCATCAACAGTATCTCGAGCCTCAGTCTCAGTCATGAATTGTGTGTGTGTGTGTGTGTGTGTGTGTGTGTGTGTGTGGGGTTCTCGGGAGAACCTTCCCTGACCTTCCGTCCCCCCTTTCAGGATAAACTCCTGCCCCAACAACTGCTCGGGCCACGGCAGGTGCGGCGCGGCGAACTCGGCCTCGGGCCGCGTCTACTGCGAGTGCGACGAGTACTGGAAGGGGGAGGCCTGCGACATCCCGTACTGCCGGGGCAACTGCGGCAGCCCGGACCACGGCTACTGCGACCTGACCGGCGAGAAGCTCTGCGTCTGCAACGACAGCTGGCAAGGTAACCGGGAGAAACAGACGTGGATGGAGGGGCCGGGGCACAGGGAACAAAACGGGGAGGGTCTAAGTCGCTGTACCCGAACTAACTCCTTCAATAGCCGTAACGCGTTAATCACACCTGTTTACAGGTCGTCTCAACCTCCATCTCTACTTTTCTAGGCTTAAAACTGGGCGAAACTTTGTCAAAAAATTAGACTTGTTTTTGAGATTATTTGAACATGAAATCGTTAAGTTTCTAGGCTGTATTTCGTGGCGTGTTTCCATGGCGATGCTCCGCACTGAAATGTGTTTGAAAGGCAACGATTACGCGCGGGGGGGGTGCAGGATTCACCTGAGTTCCGTCGGTTCTTGTGATGGTTCTAGACGTCATGAACAACAGCCCCGATATCCTTCTCAGCAGCTCGTGCTTTACGTGGCTTCATCACTTTATTTTTTTGATGTTTTGTTCGTGAACACTTGCCTCTTCCCAGCGGTCGACACCTCTACGGTACACGGAGTAACGGTTTCTGATCGGGATTCGTTTCACACCGATGTTGTCCTAAAAAAAAAAAGCTTGTTTCTCGATGCAAATTTGAAAAATCTGAAAAAGATTTTAAAAAATTGCACTAAATAACCATTAGTAGGTTCTGAATGCAGATGAAAACCAAATTCAGGTTTTCTTTCACCAGAGCCAGAAACATTGGTTTGGATAAGAGGAATCGATGAGACGGTAACTTTTCCATGCATTTGAATTATTATGGCTCTTGCCCTTTACGTGCCGTTATTGAGTTAACTCGCTTTCGTTCGTCCAGCTCCAGATCGTAGCCGAAGTTATCTCAGGGCCGTATTTCATCCGGAGCAGGTCCAGACCTGAGACTTTCACGTTACTCGGCCGCCCTCTTTTATTGAGGCACCTTTTATTGAACAAACGATCGGATTATGTCGCTGGCGCCGGGACGGTTTTCTTCCCACCGACCCCGTGAGGACAATCCGGTGGGTTGGAAAAACGCGAGGAGCAATCTGAAGCTTTGCTCATATTCATCCTGAGGCACGATTTGAAGAAAAAAAAAAAATTAATTTCATTTTATTCCACTTCCAGCTGTTCCCGCTGCAGCTCGCTCATTTGTTTTCAGTTTTAATTGCTTCATTTGCTCTTAATGTTTTATAGTTTTACTCGTTTTTTTATTACTTTTCCTCTCTATCTCTTCCTTATTCATGTTTCCCAGTGCCCCGGACCTTTTGTGCATCTTTTATGTGGCTTTATTATAAATCTGTTCTCTACCTCGGTGTATTTATGAGTTAAAACAAAGGTTGAATGAATGTATTGATTGAGCAGCGGATGACTTGTAGATTCTGCCTATTTCCCCGGAGACTGTCTCATTAGTTGGAGGCAATTTTACTGATGTCCCAAAAAAATCAATGTGCTAATTGCACATGTAGAATCTTCACATACTGTTTAAACTGTGGGCTTCTTTTTTTTTTCTTTACCTTCATCTGAAGCAGCCGAGACTGATGGAAAAGTCCAGTTGTCTTCTGTCCGCTAGAGTTTGCAAAAACTGTGTCCTCCCCTCATCCAGAAAACCAATATTATCTTCCACAATAGCAATAATTTTAATCTAATCCCACCAGGGGTTCCGGCGCGGGGATGTTGGATTAGAAGGTGGAGCACTGCCCCCTCCTGGATGAATCACAGATAGTATAAACAGAATAAAAAGGAGTGAAGCCACTTTCTACCCTTGAAATGTTTATTTAAATCTCTTTTCTAAGCTGATGTTAGTTTTTGGCTTATTTTGGCTGCATGTAGAGCTGAAAACTCCATTATGTTCTCTAAAGGCAGTAAAAAAAAAATGTGGCATAGTTGTACATTTCTGAAGAGCATTCTTACGAAACATTCATTTAAAATGTTGTCTTTACCTTGACCGATCGATTTCTGGCATGAAATTAAAGCTCATTTAGTCTTAATTATCTCTCTGTAGACGTCTGAAGATGAATAAAACAATAAGCATCAACAGTAAATGTAATCATCTGGAATTTCTGAAGAGGTAAACAGTGAATATACGCATGAATAATCTGTTTAAAATGAAAAACGTTCGTTCATTTGCGAACAGGACACAAACCGAGATCAGTGCCTCTGCGGGAAATGAGGGTAAACAACGACATTAATGTGCAACAGTCGTGAACAGCGAGTGAATTCACACAAACTCATTTCACCATCTGTTTGTTATTTCCCCGTTTATTATTTATTTCCATCAGACACGGAGCTATAACTTTGTTTTCCCGTTAAAAAAAAAAAAAATTGGTTTAATTTAATTGGCCATTTTTTTCACATCTAGCAGTTCTGTTTTAAATCTTGTGTGTCAAACAATAATCAAATATCCCTTTTTTTGTGAAACACAAGAGAACAAACCTAAATGTTCACAAAGAATCACTTTCTGTGAAGGAAAAAGAAGAATCTGCACTTACGACAGGATTTATCCACTTTTTTATGACTGAAATGATTCACAGAACAAAACAAAACAAAAAAAGGAATGACTCCAGCCGGGGATTTTATTGCTCCTGTTGTTGGCTTCTAAATCTGACACATGCAGCAATGGTCACTTGTCTCATGGTCAGTGAAAGTAAAAATAAAAAAAGTAAAGTGTGTGTGTGTTTCTGTGTGTGTCTATATATATGTGATCCGGTGCTATGCTTCCAAACAGTGACTTGGACAAAGAATAATAGGTTATATGAGGGTTTTTTTTGTTTTTTCATTTTCACCCAGTGAAATCATATAATAATAATAATAATAATAATAATAATAATAATAATAATAATAAACTAAAGCCATAAAACCATCCTTACACAATACAACATCCTAAAAAGTTCATAAAATGAGACACCAGGTGGCGCAGTCCATATGTTTTTTTCAGACCAGTGGGGCCTTTTTCTGATAAACACCAGTGGGGTGGGGGGGGGGGCAGAGTCAGAAACCACACACACACACACACACACACACACACAGTGACCTCAAACACCATCACATATCTTTGTACTCTCTGTTTGCTGTTTTTTTTAACTGTGCCTGAGGCCGTTATAGACGCCAGCGTTTGATTCACCACGTGTCCCTTCCGCCCCCCCATCCTCTAACCTCAGGTCCGGACTGCTCGCTGTCCGTCCCGTCCACCGAGGCCTTCTGGGCGCTGCCCGGCGTCAAGCCGTCGGCGCAGTCCTCGGGACGGGCGTCCCACCGGGCCCTGGTGCACTCCGGGCTGATGTGGGTGGTGGGGGGCTACTCCTTCAACTACTCCAACTACCACATGGTCCTCAAGTAAGCGTCTGACCCAGAGTTGAACACGCGACGCACACATGCTCAGATTCAGCGCGACCTAAACTGTCACCGACCATGATCCATTGCATATATATTTAAACTACAGTTTCGGGCAATACAATGTGTATCAACTTTATTATTTATTTATTTACTTTTTTGTTTGTTTGTTTTGTTTCCTTCCTGCAGCTACAACCTGGAGACCAGTACGTGGGACGCGGTGCCGGTCAGCGCCGGTCCGATCTACAGATACGGACACTCGCTGGCCCTGTACCAGGTGAACGCCAGAGAGAGCGAGAGACGGGGGGGCGGAGCACAATAATGGGACTAATAGCTATATATAGTAGAGTTATACTAACAGGGCTGATAATGTTACTAATAGGACTAAATGAAATGGTAACTGTAGTAGTTCAGGGTTCAATCTGCAGAGAAAGGTCGTCTGATGCGTTGTGAATGACGCTTCACCCTGGAAGAGCAAAACCCGAAAACACTCGAGACAAACCAACGTTCAGACGTTAGTTTCCTATCCAGCCGTGACCTGTCGTCCTCCTCGGTGTCTGTGGGCGTAACACCTGCACAGGTGAGCGACACGCTGTCCGTGCGACACCTGGAGCAAGACCAACCCGATCAGCACCGGGACCGATTGGTGCGCGTGTCGGACACGTTGCATGTGCTCACGCACGCACGCGCGCACAGACACACACTACAAACACTACAAACACATCCGCTGTTCCTCATCGGTCCAGCGGTAAGAACATCAGTCTTCCTGTCAAGTTTCCATCAGCCAGACATAAATATTCTTGTAGCTTCGTTTTGCCTACCGCCATTGTAGTGTGCGTGTGTGTGACAGTGGCCGTGTTGCATCAGGAGACGGCTTAGTGAAGGAACCCCCCATAAATTTTGACAGATTTACTTCACTAAAAGGAAAATTATGTCACAGCTCAGTTCCGGGGGAGAATAAAAGATCATTTTAGCCTCGGTCGTGTCAGTTTTATATATACGACATAAAATCAGATTGGAGGTTATGTCGGGGCGCGGGTCTAGACTCTTATAATATTTACAGAACCCCAACGTTTCCCCCATGAGGCGGCGGTGGCAGGAAAAACTGCCTTTAACGGGTAGAAGCCTGGACCAGAACCGGGATCACAGCGGGTGGGCGACTTTCATTGAGATGCAGATTAACCAGACTTTGTTTTCACCGGCGCTTCGAGACCTGATGGATGAAGCGATCTGGATTTCGCTTACCTGGTCCAGACCGGTCCTTGGTTCAGGCCGCTTCTATCTCCCGGCTCGACCACTGTGGCGAGCTCCTGCTCCTTCTAGGCCACCGGGGTTCCACGGGGAACGTCACGACACACGAGGAAATCTCAGTCCTGGTTTGTGGTTCCCCGATGGTGGAAGGAGCTGCCCGATGTTATCAGACCGGGGGGGCGTCCTCCTTCATCTTCGAGAGCCTCCTGAAGACCCATCACCCCCCCACATACAGCTCAGACACCCTAACTCGCACTTCTTTACAGGATCTCCTTCCACTTCGTTGTAATGAACAGATTTAGAACCTAGAACTTACCTCAAGGTTCCTGCTGCACTTTGAAGCTTTAGTGTTCTCCCTCCCACATAAGTTGCTTTGGATTAAAAAAAAAAAAAAGCATTTGCCAAATGAGTAAAATTACAAACTAGTGGATTAACTTACTAAACTAATATTAAACTACTCACCAGTTGAGATACAATGTTTTATTATTCCAGATTACAATTAATCTCTTGGTTAAATTGTCAAATATAAACATCGACCTGCGTTTCAAGGTATAAATCATATACATATGAGTTTTTGACTGTTGGTGAAGGGAAAATAAAAATCTACCTGAGGCCATTTTTTTTTTTTTAATGCTGTGGTGTCGGAGTCATTTCACAGGACTTTAAAGAACGTTCCACTTTTTGAGAGACAGGCCCATTAGTCACCCTCCCTGTGAAGAGATGAGAATATCAGAGTCAACCATGTGTCGCCCTCCATATATCACTCACTTCACAGCGCCGGGCGGCGAGCGATACATCACTGTCCGAGACGCCGTGGAAGAGGTCGTTTAGCGGCGGCAGACGGGAGGCGGGATGAAGACGGACCTCCGCCTCCTCCCTCCTCGGTTCTGGAAGGATGTCGCGCCGGCCCGAGCGTGGCCCCCGGGGGAGATCTGAGCGTGGGCGGCGGGAACCCGGGTTGGCTCGGACGCCAAAGGGCAGATGGAGGGAACCACGTCCCCCCCGTCGCTGACGTTTGGCTCCTTCTCAAGACGCTGTGGGGTTAAACTTGACGATAATCGGGTTCGGGGTCCAGAGTTTGCCTGTGTCATCGGTGCGCTGAGCTAAGCTGATTTAAATTTTTTTGATTTTTGGTAAGACAGCGAATAAACGTATATCTCAAAATGTCAAACTGTTCCTTTGATGGGCCCCAGACTTAGGAGCCCACATCAGTAGATCAACTTTACAAGAGAGATTTTTTCCCACAATCTCCTTATAAAGTTGTTTCAGGTTGTTGCACTGCCTCCAAGTGGCCAAAAAACCTTCAATTAATGGGATTTCGGATGAACAATAAAATGTTAAAATCACCTGTGTGGTAAACAGGAAGAGACGGTGACTCACTGGTTTTACTGGAGCCCATCAGGATGAGCTACGCTTGGAAAACGGGCACAAATCAGTACATGACCAATATCTAGTCACAGCACGTGCCTCATGCTTGCTTCAGCTAAACTTTTGAGGGTTTCTTGTGCTAAGCAACGACTCCCCTCGTCTCCTAAACGCTTACATTTTACAAAAAAAGTTTTGAGAAGCTTAAGTTTAAAAGAGTCTCCCACGCTCACAGTCCCTGTCTCTTCCCTCGCGTAGGACGACATCTACATGTTCGGTGGGAAGCTGGAGGCCGGACCCGCCAACGTGACGGACGAGCTGTGGGTGTTCAACATCCCGCGCCGCGCCTGGTCGCCGCGGAGGCCCGCCCCGCCCCCCCCCTACGCCCTGGAGGGACACAGCGCCCACGTTGCGGCGCTGGCCGACGGAGAGCCGGCGATGCTGGTCTTCTTCGGCCACTCGCCGGTCTACGGCTACGTCAACAAAGTGCAGGAGTACAACATCAGTGAGTTTCCTGCTGAGGGAGGTCAGACACGGGCTCTTTGGGTCGCCGAGGCTGCGTTCACACCCCCCCCCGACAACCAGGGCTCTTTCCCAAGGTTTTTTGTTGGTTATTTTTTAGCTTTTTCCTTCAGGTGAATCTCCTTATTAAGTCAACTTCTCCGAGACGACGCTGCAGTTTCCTGGTTGGGAAAGTTACGTCCTGCTGTGAAACAAAGCCTCGTGTGTGTGTTTGTGTGTGAGTGTGAATTAAAGCTCAGGGAAAGAAAAAACAAAACCCTTTAACTATCAAACAAATTTTTGTTATGTGGAAAATCTCACTGTTGAGAATTTCTGCGTTTCTTTCCAACGCTGTCTATTAATTGCTCTTTAGTTTCGTTTTTGTCCAGTTACTTATGTCACACGTGCAGGTGAACTTTTCGACCCCCCCCCCACCCTTTGGGTTTGCCTGTATTGCCCACGTCCGGGTTTCTTCGGTGTCATACTGAACCTTGAACCCAGAGAAAAATGTACAACTTTCATCTTACATGTGAGTCAATGAAAAAATGAGAAAAACAAAGGTAAAACTGACTGATCCTTTTTTTCCTTTGGTTTATTCCACAAATCAGCACACGTCTTTTCACATACTTGAGGAAAATGATGCTAAATGCTAAACAGGTATTTGACTGTAGCTCCGCCCCCTCTACGACGCTCCTGTGGCCGAACCCCGACGGGCGCGGCATCTGCTTGTCCTCATACTTTTGTCCGTTTCATGTTTTTTTTTTCCTTTTTCTTGTTTCCTCCGTCCTCCGCCACCAGATGGCGGTGTCGCCCAGCGTTTACAAAAAAAACAAAACAAAAACAAAAAACACATTAAAAAAAAAAAAAAACAGCGGCTGAATAATTTGAGGCGGATCCTTTCGTCAGAGATGGAAAACACACACACACACACACACACACACACACACACACAGACACACACACACACTGGTCATTAAGAAGAGGTGGCGCCCAGGCCACAGTGTCTGGGAGAAGACGATGATTAATGAATCTGCCACAGTCCCTCGTTTTCTGTTACCCCTCTTCTTCTCATCCCTCCTCCTTCCTTCACCTGCTTGCCCCCCCCCCCCGGTCTTTTTTTCTTTTTCCATCCTCTGGTTGCCGGTTTCTGACCCGCGCCGCCATCACTCCTCCTCGGGTCCCGTCGCCACCTCCCTGCCCCCCCCTTAATTTTTTTTTTGTGATCTTCCCTCTCACCCCTTACTTGTCTATCACTTTCATCCTCGGCCCACCTCTCTACCCCCCCCACCGACGGTGTCGCGGGCCTACGACTGCGCCGAGCATCATTAGGGTTTCAGGAGGGAGGGCGACCAAGACTCGGTGCGACCTGGAAATTAACGGGGGGGGGCTGTGTGAAATATGAGATAAAAGGATTTAATGACCACTCCGAGAGGCAGGTTCGCAGCAATTAGCTGCCAGAGACGAGCGACGAGTCGACCTCCTGCTTTCTCGTCTTCTTTCTGTTTTCTCTCGTTCTTTGCTTTCTGTTTTTTTCCTCTGGGCCTCTGTTCTTCTCTTTCTCTTCACTCTCTGAATCCGGCGTATTCCATTGAAGCTTTATCGGCGTTTTTTGATCAGAAAATGTGTTGCCGGAGCACCGGAGCTGGTGGAGGCTGGGTATTGGAGGTGTCCCCCCCCCCCCCCTCCCCACTGTGGAGGTCATGTTTCTCGCCTCCTCCTCTTCGTCTCCCTCCCCTGGCTCTTGACCAACCCTCTCCACATAAAGTTTATTGGAAAAGTTTTGAGGGCTTCTGCCAACCGACGGAAAGTTTCGTTTCTTGGGTTATGTGGACATTTATTGCAGCCCGTCATTCTGCCCTAATTAACTAAATCCCTTTCTCTTGCCCTCCTTCATGTCAAAAACAAATCTGTCGCTGATGGCCCGCTCCTGCCCGAGATGGATCATCGTTTAAGGGTTTTGGGAAAAGAGTTTTTCCACAGTTCTCCCATATATTTAGTCCAGATTTGACACATGGAAAATTTTGGAAACACCCCAAAAAAAAGTCTTATTTGTTGTTTTGTCGGTTTGACGCCTGCGTAAGATCTCCCACAACTTGACAAACTCAGTGAAATGTTTAGCAAAATGCAATATGACATCATATTTAGAAGTCAGTTACGGTACATTTTAGGGAATTTATACGTGGCGGCATAGAGCGACGTCGTACTTATAAATGGCCCCGAATGTGTCGACATTTTTTTTCCTGATTCTTTCTGGTGTGAGTCCATGTGAGCACCGAGAATTTCTTAGAGTTTTCTTAGAGTTGAATTTTTATTCTTTACATGTATATTCAGCTGCAGACTCTTGCTTGGTATGAAATTTAAAATTTAAAACCCTATATTGGATGATTGCGTGGATTTTTTCCATCTTTCCAAGTTTCTTTCCAGCTCTTTTTGTGTCTCCGTTTTCTTTCTCCCTTGTGGTCTTGGGGGGGTTTCACAGTTCCCGATGGCACCACGTTCCCTCAGCTGTTTCGAAATTCCTCCCCTCTTTCCCGAGAGCCATGCACCTGGATTCACCTGTGGCCCAATAAAACTGAGCCTTTAAAACCCGATAAACTCCCTCTGACCTCTTTCGATCTCTCTCTCTCTCTCTCTCTCTCTCTCTCATTTTAAAAGTGCCTTTTTCTGGCACGGAAATAAAAAAAAGCCAAACTTTTGAAACGATCAAGCTTTGGTGTCTCTGATTGAGCGTGTTGCATTAAACCCCCTCTTCTCTCCTGTGTCTGGGTCTCAGGGTCGAACTCGTGGCAGGTGGTGTCCGCCGGAGGCGCGGCGGTCCAGGGGGGTTATGGCCACAGCAGCGTGTACGACGAGGCCAGCGGCTGCGTCTTCGTGCACGGCGGCTACAAGGCGCTCAGCAACAACAAGTACGGCCTGGTGGACCACATGTACCGCTACCACGTCCACACCAGGACATGGTGAGGACCCGGCGGAAAACACAGTCATCCCTCATCTGAAACATTTGCCCATTTGTCTCCCGGGAGACGGAGCCAATCCCGTCAAGCTCGAGGTCACGGGCCGGTTGCCGACGACCTCAAGTATTTACCTGGTGTCGGTTTTGAACTGGTTTTAACATAAATCCAGGTTTAAGCAAACGCCAGATCAAATGTAACCTGCACCGTGAGGATTTTTTTGGTGGTGATCAGCTTGTTGTCTTGCCGGTTCAGTTCGTGAGGGAGGTTACCGCGTTTACCGGTATTTTCCGCTCTCCCTCCGTTTCTGTTTCCAAAGACTTCCAACTCCTCTCTGCTTTCACGCCGGCGGGGAGATCTTGTTCCTCTCAACCATCACCGCTTTTACCCGGCGGCTGAGGTTAACAGTCGCTCTTCGGATTTGAAATTCATGATCTCTAATTAAAACATTACTTCCTCTCCATCACTTCATAGACTTTATGTGTCACTTAATTTATCGATAACATCTTTAGAGGAACCTTTCTTCACATAAGTTTTTTGTTATTAAAGTTTTAAAGCTAAAATCAAGTTGACTACTTGTACTGAAGTAAATTTCTCTGAGACAATGATGCAATTCAAAAATAAAAGTAACGACAGTAAAAATAGATATGATAATAGTATAATGGTACTTTATTCAAGGTAACATATAATTACTGACATATGAGAAACTTGTTGAACTACAGGCAACTACACTAGTTCTCACAAATGTGAAAATCTGCCTTTTTTAATGGTCATTTAGTTTGAGCCTTTTACAAATAAAACAACCTTCTGCGACTTAACAGAGGCTTTAAACTGAAGAAATCCTGAATGCGACGCTATGAGTAATGTCGCAGTGATTGTTTTGAGCACAAAAAAAAAAAAAAAAGTGTGCAAACTCTTTTGCAAGCGAAGGGAAAAACTGGCGTATCGGCGTCAGACGGAGGAGAGCGAGAATAGAAGGATCTGACAGGAGGCTCTGACCCCGGGCGACCCCGGGTGACCTCGGGCGACCTCGGACCCAACGGTCTCTCTCTCCCCTTTCCCTCACCGCACGTGTGTGGGGCTCACACACATGCATCGCAATCTTAAACGCACACACACGCGACCCGACGGCTCTCATCTTCCCGGCCGCGGAATCTCGCCGTCGGAGGGTCGAGTGTCGCTCGGCCGCCCGGATTCCCAGATGGAAACGTTCCTGGGTATTCCGGCTGCGCCGCACCGGCTGCCGACCGGCGTATCCCGTAACCTCTCCCTCCGTCAGCGGAGCGCTCCTCCGAGCCTTCACCGGTCCAGCGTCAGGTTCCAGATTTCTCTCCAGTCGTCGAGTCGCGCGGCGGCCGTCTCAGTTTCGTTTCAGTTCCAGTCTACCCTGCAGGGGTAGACACTGGTTAATAGCTCAAGATGATGCTACTGTCAGTCTTCAAAATAAAGATGTTTGGCCCAGGTCAGATGTGAAGGACGGAGCTTAAATCTACTCTATGACCCAAAGCTAATTAAACTGGAGTCTCCGGAGCCTAAAGTTTCCAGTGTTTACAGACAGTTAGGGTCAGTTGTGTCAGTGTTTCTCAGACCTCAGGCCAGTTCAGTTCAGACCGGTTTTTCCTCGGGTTGGGAGACAGGGGGTGTCGTCGATGGGGGGAGGGCAGAGTTTCTGCTGTAAATGAAGAAGCCGCCACAGTTGGTCTCCGCTATGTGACCTTTGACCTCAGAGAGGTCTCACACGACCGATCGAGACCTCCTATGATGTCTGAGTTGAGTGTTTCTGAATGTTTGCTGGTGTGTGTGTGTGCGTGCGTGTGTGTGTTGCTGCTGCTGCTAACATAAAGGAACAGTTGGTATGAAGGGCAGTCACCACGGGACAGGTCACACACTCGGACATACACCATCCATAACATGGCACCACACCATGGATATGATGTCTCACACATGCACACACACACTCGTGCTCAGACACACACACACACACACACACACACACACAGTCACACCTTCAACTGACTAAAGACCTAATAACTCTCATGCTGCTGAGTTTAACTTTTTCCTCTATGTGATGGTCTCAACCTGTGTGTGTGTGTGTGTGTCCGTGCGTGGCTGTTTATTTGTGTGTGTGTGTGTGTCTGCAGGCTGATCCTCAGAGAGAGCGGCCTGGCCCGGTACCTCCACTCCGCGGTGCTGCTGAGCGGCACCGTCCTGGTCTTCGGGGGAAACACCCACAACGACACGTCGCTGAGCAACGGGGCCAAGTGCTTCTCTGCCGACTTCCTGGCGTATGACATCGGTAAGAGGGCGGGTCTCCGAGTACAGGAGGCCTTAATGAGTCCGCTCACGGACCCGCTCGTGTTGAAACTGTCCCCCAGGTCTAATCCCGGCCTGCAGACTGGGTTCTTTGACCCATTAGCAGCCTGGTCAGGATGGTTCCATACAGGCTAATTCCAATAGACTCTGCCCTTCGTATCGCTTTTGATTCATTATTCCAGTTGTTACAGTAACGAACCCATTCCTACATCTCTTCATTTTCTGTGTTCGTTCCCATTTCTTGGGATTGGGAACGTCCAGCTCCCCTCGAACCGACACTCAAACGTCGACGTTTCCCGTGATCCTAAGAGCCTGTTTCCTTTGTCATTCGGTTATCCACCACATTCACTACACTTAAAACATCACGTGCTTTGATGATGATTCAGGGGCCGTCTCTCACACACACACACACACACACACACACACACACACACACACACGACACACCTCACAATGACCCTCAGGGAAAAAGTTTATTATTTGTTGTTCTTATCAGTTGCTAGTCATTCGTCGCGCTTCCTCACGTGTGTGCACACAAATGAAGTGTTTTTACTGCTGATTTCCTGGCGGGAATCTGAATTGTGCAGCGGCAGCAGCGTTTGAGGAAACTTCCGTGATGGTGCATAATGGAACAGGGGAGGAGGAGAGAAGAAGAGAGACAAAAGAGATAATCATGATGATATGAAGGTCAGGAGAGTCCGTGAGGTCGCAAAAAGGAGTGTGTGAAGACGTTACAGGAAGGGATCCCGGCTGATGAAGGACCCGCCACCGCAGTCCAGATGGCGAGGGGCCCGTTTTTTCTCGCCTCACGATGGGGAAGGGAGGAGGGAAGGAAGCATTGGAAGGGGAAAAAAAAGAGGGATCACACCAACACAAGACAAACAGGGAGGAGAGGGAGGAGAAGACAGGTGGGGGGGGGTGTATATCCTTGGTGCAGCGTGGGGGTGAAAAAAAAAAAGTTGGCCGACCTTCTGGGGGAGTGGAAGGAGGAAGCGTTATAACAGTTAACAGACAGAGCCACAGCTGTAGCTGTGTGTTACGATGGCAGGACGGGACATGGGTAGACAGACGGGAAAAAGAGCAGAACAAAGTGAAAAAGGCACTGTCAACAAATTCTTTCAAAGATGATCGATATCTTCTATTTCTGGCCTCAACGCCAACCTTTTCTCCTCCATCTGTCTTGTCACTCTCTGCTGTAAATTATATAATAATCACAAAAATACCAGAGAGGATATAGGTGAGATATAGTGAACTTGAGGAAGCAGATGAAATGAGAGCGAGCGAAGCGCCAAGGAAGGAGGGAGGGATACGGGCGGAGGAGGTAAAGAGTAAATGAAGGGGGGATTCAGGGAGAGAATCACCTAAACGCAGCATAAAAAGCTGATGATCATCAAGGGGAAAAAAGAGAATCAAGGCAAAGCTTAAGCGTTTGTTAAAAGAAGCTTCGAGAACAACTTAGGAAGGAAGGAAGGAAGGAAGGAAGGGAGGGGAAGGAAGGAGGAAAGAAGGAGGGAGGGAAGAAGGAAGGGAGGGAGGATGGAAGGAAGGAGGGGAGGAAGGAAGGAAGGAAGGAAGGAAGGAGGAGGAAGGAAGAAGGAGGGAGGGAGGGAGGGAAGGAAGAAGGGGGGGAGGGAGGGAGGGAAGAAGGGAGGGAGGAAGGAAGGGAGGGAGGACGGAAGGAAGGAGGGGAGGCAAGAGGAGGGGAAGGGAGCATTTGTTGGAAAAAGAAAGTGAGAGAAGCTGCATTAAAGGCATCGGAGGCGGTGGACGTTGCTCCCGCGTCCTTAAACATCCGTAAACGTTTCCGGCTCTAACCCCGTCGCTCAAATATGTAAAAACTAAAAATAAAACAATTTCACACAATTATATCAGAAAACATCTGTTAAGAGGGAACTAGATTTGATTTTTGGTTATTTATTTTTTAAAATTGGACCAAATTTGGCAAAACAAAATAAAACAACATTAGGAATTAATAATTTTTCTCTTTTGTTTTTGGCCTCATTAAGTCATGAAGCTGCATTAAAAAACTAACGATACCTCTGCTGAACCAGTTTTTAAGGATGGAGACGGTTTTTGTGTTTGGTTTTTTTTTTTTAATTAGTTTTGAGAAAACCTTTAAAATCACTTTTGCTCACTCAGTTGCTTTCCTGGGGAATTTGTGAGTAATTTGTGATTGAGACTGAATAACAATTATGATTTCCTGGAAGATTCTCTGTAATTTGTTTCTGATTAAAGGTGAAATTGTTCACTTGGTACATTTGCAGCTTTACAGATATTTATCATAAGAGTTTTGGGGGGATATTGTCTAGTAGTTTTGCAGAAGATGGAAAAGACTTGTTTCTAGTTTCTAGATAACTTACAGACAGAAATCCACTTTGTTACGGCCGAATGTTTTCTTAGTTTGCAGAGGCTTTTTCCTCTTGATTGTTGAGTTTCATGCTCGGACGACGTGTTCATTGGAAATTTCCTCAAGTTCCTCTCTAGAAGTTACCATCAAAACGCCCTCGCCTCCAGGAGCAGCTGGAAGCTTTATGGATTTCTCACAGCGATTTTCTGCCAAGTTACAGGAAATGGTTTCTTTCTAGGAAAATGATTCGGAGAAGTTTAAGAAAATCACTAATTAAGGTGGAAATTCTGTCAATTACATGGTAGCTTGTTTGTTGCGTGAGATTTTCTGCTGATTGTCCAAATTTTCTACCTGCATCCTGCTTTTGTTTCCATATGTTGTAGATCTCCCGTCCCCTCATCTCCTCTCCTCTCTCCTCCCGTCTCCCCTCCTCTCGTCTCGTCTCCTCCCTTCCCTTCCCCTCGTCTCCTCTCCTCTCTCCTCCAGTCTCCCCTCCTCTCCCCTCCCCTTCTCTCCTCTCCCATCCCCTCATCTCCTCCCCTCTCTCTTCCTGTCTCCCCTTCTCTCCTCTCCCATCCCCTCATCTCCTCCCCTCTCTCTTCCTGTCTCCCCTTCTCTCCTCTACCTTCCCCTTGTCTCCTCTACACTGCCCTCTCTCCTCTCTCCAAGAGATAATTAATTAGTTCCACCTGTGGAAGTCACTTCTCTCTGTTCCTTGTCTCGTCTTCATTTGAACCCCCCCCTCCAGCGGATGGGGGGGGCTGAGCTCTAATTTGTTTTTGTTTTGCTGCGCTAACCTTGGAGGGGGGGTTGACGCGCTGTTATTAGCTTCTGCTGCTCTTCCACTGCCACACATTAGATTCAGGTCGACGTGGAAGGCACTTTTCATTTGGATTTAATTCTCCCTCCCCCCTTCACCCCCCCCCCCCCACACACACACACACACACACACCTCCACCACCCCTCACACTTCTAATTAGATTTAGGGGGAAAATGAACTCTGATTAAAATAGGAGTCCTTTCCAACTCGACACACCACAGGCACACACACACACACACACACACACGTACATACAACACACACCCAGTAGGCCACATGGTACAGCTTGCTGAAAAGCTCAGGGCATGCTGGGAGCTTGTTTGGAAAATGTTGAGATCTGTGATATATTGGAAGAGCAGACAGTGGCTGCCATTCCAACACCTTCCTCCTCTTCCTCCTCCTCCCACCTTTCTTCATCAAGCCCTCCATTAGTGCAGATCAGATCAAACTGTCAGTCAGGGCCGGGCCCTCCCTGCCTGCTCCGATCCAGACTCATGATTTCTCTCTCTGTCTGTCCCACCGTGCATTATTAACAGAGATTTTCTCATATCCTGAGAGGAAATTAAAGTCAGTGTTGTGTGTGTGTGTATGTGTGTGTATGTGTGTGTGTGGGTGGGTGGGTGGGTGGGTGTGTTGTGGCTGATAAGCAGCTGTTGAGCCTGCAGTTCTCTGGTGGGCGGTTTCGGTGGCTCTGGTCTTAGCTCGGCCGGTTAAGGTGTGTGTTCAGTGTTCGGTCGGAGGACGGGGTAAGAAGTGACTGTGGAGCCGTTGACCTGAGGTTGGAGGTCGGAGGTCAGGGTGTGCTGGGCTTCTTCGATACTTCTCCATCGCAGCGGGGCTCAAAGTTTCTTTTAATGTTTAACATTTGAGAAACAGAAACGCTGCAGGGCTGCATGAGATGTAGTTAAAATACAAATGTCACACTGGCTTCTCTCAGATTTTATACCTGGTCTGCCAAAGTAAACTCATCTTCATTTTACAGCAGATGATGATGATGGTGATGATGATGATGATGATCATCATCATCATTATCATCATCATCACCCAGGTCATGCAACACTCTCTCTGAGAAACCAGGTTGTGGGGATGGCAGTCATTAGTTGAATGGTTAAAGGCCGTCGACGCCACTCTGTGACAGGAAGTAGCTTTATTAAGAGAGGAAAAGGCGACGGAGCGCTGCGTCACTGTCGCCATTGTGCAGTAGAGAGCGAGAGACCCCCCCCATACCTGGGGTTCACCTGCTTCACCTACAGGGGAAAAGTAATGATATTTACATCACAACCCATCAGCCTCTAAAATAGAGATAATGTCAGCACTGTCCACTACACTTGTTAATCGAAATACATTGATGTGTGTATTATTTAATGTTAGTACACATTCATATAATAGAGACTCTATAGTCTCTATATATAGAGTATATCTATATACTCTATAATAGTTATAAAGAATATCTTAGATAGCTGAAGTAACGTGACTAAAATAATAAGTTAATTTAGGGAAAGATCTTGATAATGATTCACAAAAAGTAAAAAGGAAACGGTTAGTGATGATTTTCATTGATCACATACTGTGTGTTTTCTGTACATTATCTACTGAATGCTGTTTTAAAGCATCCACAATAGAAGAAATGCTGTTTTTTTTCTGTTTGATTGTAATTATTTATCCTTTTCTTTGGCCAAAACAGTCAAAGATAAAGATGTTGAGTCTAGATAAGAAAAAATCTGATCTGATCATGTGTAGTTTGAACGTAATCGCTGGCTCCTGAAGCCGTTTTATGTCTCTGGTAATAAAAAAGCGAAAGAAAAAAAAGGAGCTGAATTTCACATCAGGCTTATTTTAGCGCTCAGGGTGGCGAGTGCCAGAAGCGAGGAACATTCAGACTTTTGGCGCCGCACGTGGATCGCAGTCGTCAGTTGGCAGCGCCACATCTGGAGCCGCCGGCCGGCGCCGAGGAGCCAGCTCGACACGGGGGCCTCGCAGGTTACATCGCAAGCACAGCTGGCGGAACTGTGCCCGCGATAGGTCTGGAAATAGACTCCATGAGGGCATCACGGGTTCAGATCCCCCGACTCGTCAGGGCGTCTGATGGTAATTTTTTACAACTCCATCACCAGTCGGAGCCCAGGATTATGCACTACGGCAGTGACGGTGTTTCCTAAAAAAGCTTGTTTCAGTAAAATGTATCGCAGCGACAGTGTCTGGTGTAGGAAAAAGGAGGAAAAAAACTTTCAAACTATGGAACTTTTAAGAACTACACTTAAAATTACTTTAAAATAAGTTTAGTTATTTAAGATTACTTGAAAATTACAGTTAAACTGGTACTTAAGAGTAATTTTAAGAGTGAACTAAAGTCACTTTCCGTGATCAGGTGACCGATCAGGTGACTGATGACATGTACGCAGACATCAGGGATCTGCTCTGAACCAGTTCCAGATTTATTTCTTCATTTTGAAGCATCTGTGAAGTTTGATAAACGGGTTTTTTGTTTTTTGTTTTTTTAATCCTGGAGGATTTTTGCTTTTATCTTCCGCTTGATTCCGGTTTCACTTCCGGCAGCCGGATGACAAAGAGACTCTCCCTCGCCCCGACCTCTGACCTCATAAGGGTCAAGACACCGGGCGGTCGGGGAAAACGCCACCATCATGTTTCCGCTCGAGTTGAATCTCCGTGGTAACGCAGGTTTCCTCGGCTTGGCGGCTCAGATCGGATTGACGTCTCCAGGGCCACAGTCTGACTGATGCTACGGGGGTCAGATGACGCCTCCGCTGTAGTTTCCGGGGGAACGGGGCTGCATCTATACTGTTAACGCGATAAGTGGAACCTAACGACCCGGATTACAGTAATAGTTCGACACATTGAGACAAACACCTTCACTGAGAGAGTGAGAAATCCGCACTGTACATTAAATGTACAGCTTTAGTGCAGCCATGAGTCTCAGTCTAACCCGTCATTAATATTCGAAATGAGGAGGAAACAGCTACTCACTTTTGGGCTAAAAAAAAAAATATCAGCAGCTGAAAATGTTTCTAATTAACATGTTATTAGCATGTTTTGGGGTTTTTTTTTGGAAGCAAACAAAAAGCCAAAGCATTAAATTCCACCTAGAATATTTCTCTGCTGAAAATGTGTGAGTGCAAGAATAATAACAACCAGACATTTCATCTTTAGTCTTATGGTTATAGCAGGTGTTAATTTACGATCAACCTGCCGACCGAACCATAGCCTGACAAGCTGAACCGGGGGAATAAAAACCCAGTTTCTGTCGCTGGGCTGCAGCTCAGGACCAGCCAGGGTTGGCCCGTTACTACCGACGACCTTTGATCCCTGCCGGTGATGAACCCGACGCCCTTGGTGCTGATTGGAGAGACCCCCCCACCCCCACACACACACACACACACACACACACACACACACACACACACCACCACCACCACCACCACTGCCACCACAACGTCCTCTGCCGCTTCCCTCGCTCTTAAACAAGGTCTCACGATTAGCGCATGACTTAACGAGGTCGTTAGCAACCTGGCGTCCCTGCGCCCCCCCCACACCCCCCCACACCCCCCCATACCAGGCTCCACGTTTACGTACAGCGATCGCTAATCTGGCTAAATGGGACGTTTACACAAACAGACACACACACACACACACAGCCATTTTGATATTAATATAATGGAAGCACGTCGACGGCATTAAAACATCAAAGAGTTGTAAAATCCAAAAAGGAAAATACACAGAGCTGATAGCTCCAATGATAACTAGAGAGAGAGACACAGAGAGAGAGAGAGCGATGAGAGAGATTCATGATGAAATTTTACGAAGTCATCTTCCAGATTATCTTTCCTATCTAAGGATAATGAGTTCTAACTCATGATGAAATTGGGTGGTGGGGGTTAGGGGGGAGGTGAACTCTGGGTCACCCTTCACTGCTCATTCGTCTCTCGTGCAATAAGCCCCATGTTCCCGAAACGAGTAAAAGAAAAAAAAAAGAGGAGAGAACGTGACGAAAAATGATGAGTCTCATACGTCTGTTCAGCTGGATTTCAAAATAAGAGGAAATCGATAATCAAAGGCTGTGTGCATTCATGGTCAGGGGCCGTTCCTCCATGGGCCTGCAGGGGGGGCCCCGAGCCGGCCCCAGGTCAGACCCGGCGGGGCGACCGGACCTCGGTTGTTCCTGCCGCTGGGGTCTGACTATGACCTGATCAACAGTCACCCGGTGCTGGGAGGAGTGTCCACTTACATTTGGCCATATCTGCAATTATGAAAAAAGCAAAAACTGAGTTACATGTTCACTTATTATTAAAAATTCATAAATATATTGAGGTTTACTCAGAAAACACTTATTATTATTAACTTTAACTTTATGCCAAACTACTGTTAAACTTTTGCTCCAGTTATCAGAAGGAGGAACCACGTTTCAATCGCTTTTCAACTGAATTCGACGACTCTGCCGGCCTTTCATTTTTAATAAAGCGTAAGTGATTCATAAAAGTCTTAATGACTGATGTGTAATGGTTCCTCAAGCAGCAAAAAAAAAAAAAAAACCTTTTACAGATTGACGAGGATGTTTCCTGTTAAATTAAATGTCAGGACAAAGCAAATATTGGTCCGGATCGTAAGTTTCATCAGCTGAATTTGGCTTCAACCCACCTCAACCGACCGTGGTAACGGTGCCGGTGCATTAAACCCGCTAAGTGTTGGACACGAGCACGTTGTGACGGTGGCTTTTAGACTTCCTGCTTCAGTTTCTGGTATAAAGGGGCCTCAGGGGACCTACGGCCATGGACTCATGTCTGCTTTGTCTGCTATTTTCTTGTGTATATTACACCTTGAAGTAGATAATCATATACTGACTAAACAGGTGGTTAATAAAAGCAGCTGCTTAAAAATCCTTTTTCTCCATTTCCTACCGACTCCAACTTTACTCGTTTCATACCTAGAAACTCGCAAATGTAAGAAAAAACCTAAAGTGGTGCATTTAGAAGTGTGTGTGTGTGTGTGTGTGTGTGTGTGTGTGTGTGTGTGTGTGTGTGTGTGTGTGTGTGTGTGTGTGTGTGTGTGTGTGTGTGTGTGTGTGTGTGTGTGTTCCCCAGCTTGTGACCAGTGGGCCGTCCTCCCCAGACCAGGGCTGCACCGAGATGTCAACCGCTTCGGACACTCCGCCGTGGTCAGCAACGGGTGAGCGCCCCTCCCGCCGCACTGGTTTCACCCTCCCCGCCAAACCTCATCTTTTTTTTTTTCTTTTAACAGAAACATACTTTCTACTTTTCTTCTTCTTTTTTTAAACACTCTGAACTGTCCTCTACAGAACCTCCGAGTTCAACAGCACCGCTGGATTCTCCCACGGAGCCTCCAGCTCTGCACTTTCTGATGCCAAAATCGGTGTAAATCTGAACCAATAATCTGCTGAGCTGCTGGATTATATCCATGCAGATGAAACACCGTGTTTTCCTCCATGTCCTGCTGCGCTGTCCTCTGGGTTTCTGACCCGCCGAATGCCTCGGCCGTGGAACCTCCATCCTTCGGTCTCGGCGCCCGTAGCATTTCCTCTCCCGTTCGGAAACCGGAGCCGCCTTGTGCGTTTATACCGCCGCCATTTTTGAACCGGTGTTTTGTCTGATTCACTCGCAGAGGAAAAAACTTTGAGCCGAATCTTCCGATGTTGTGTTGTGGTTTCTGAGAGAACGTTTTTTGTTTTTTGTTTTTAAATCGATTTTTTGTCTCCTTAAGGAAAACACGAGGGTGTGTGGAACAGTTTATAAGGAAACAGCTGTGAGATGCACCTCAGTGTTTTCTTGTGGTGTTTTTGTTTGTGTTTTTTTTTCTTGACCTCATGAAAAACTGTAAATAACTAGACATCACGTAGAAGCTCCTCAGATCTTCTGCACCGACATCTGTTAAAAGATCATCAGTGTTTTTTCTTTTTTTGTCAGGTGGGTAAAATATGCCCCAAGCCCCTCAAACTGATCAAAAATATGAAAGACATTTTATTAATATCATGGCAAAAACTTTGTGTAGATATTCCTTTAAAACCTGAGATGTTTTTTTTTATTTCATTCAAACCCACTGTATCTGATTTTGAGGGAAAAATAGCCTAAATTTTTTAGATATGAATATTTTACTAGCAAAGAGCAATAAGAAGTTATTGCTCTGAGATGGAAAATGGGAAGAAAAAGGCAATAAGCCAAATATTAACATCTGGTTTAACAATATGGAACATTAACATAAACTGTTGGAGGTAAACATTTGTTTGTGAAGAACTTTGTAAAGCAGTCAATGTGTATTCAAGTGATTTTGCAAATCGCCCAAAGATGGATTAACCCTATAAAGGATGAAATGGTTCCGTTATGTATTTAGTTTTAATCTTAAGTTTTTTGTTTAACGTAAACGGCAACAAGAGGTCGGACGTGAAAATTCCGGAAAACTTCCATCGTGCTGCGGAGAAATGTGGCGCTGAACCCAGAGACGTGGCCCCGACCCTCTGACGCTGTTTACCCACCGAAAAGTCGGCTCCGAGCACAGAAATGGCAGCTTTGAACTTCAAAGCTCCGGCTTTAAACCGCTTTTCCCCCAGATTTCTTTCTTTTTTTCCAAGAACCAAAGTTCATGTCTATTTTTCGAAAGGTTCTCCTGTTTTCGTAACATTTTGCCGGCGGTCTTCATCTCTATCTATGAATCTGCTGCGATCTGGCCATGACTTTTCTGTGTGACCTTCTTTTGTGCCCCCCCCCCTCCTCCACAGCTCCATGTACGTCTTCGGGGGCTTCTCGGGCCTCCTGCTGAACGACGTCCTGGCCTACACCCCTCCATCCTGCCGGGCCTTCTCGGGCGCGGCTCCGTGCGCCGCCGCCGGGCCGGGACTCCGCTGCCGCTGGGTGGAGAGCAGATGCGTCCCCTGGGAGCCGGAGCCGCCGGACCACGACCTGCCCGCTGCGTTCTGCCCCCCGCGACCCGGTGGGTCACCCCCCCCCCGGACCCTTTAGCCTTTAGCCACCTACTCACGTCCGTCACCTTCTTTCTCCTGTAACGTTCTCACTGTCGTGTCTGGAGAAAGTGTTGCGGCAGAATCACAGCGGAGCGTTGCTCCCGAAAGAACTTTTTTTTTTTGTTTCTTTTCACAACCATTATAATTATTCTCAAGTATTTGGCTTCTGATGTTAGTTTGCATAACATAATTATGGGAACAGAAGGTCAGCGCTGCAACAATTACCTCATTTTAAAGCAATTAGGGTCGGTCCAGACCCCCCCGTCTGCCTCTGCCAGATGTAGTTGGGAGGCTTTTCCAGGTATTCTGCTCCGGGCGGCATCGCTGCAGGTTTGAACCTGGAGTAATTACGGTGATGGCTGTTCTGTCAGTTTTTGAACAGGGCGATGTTACACGGGGATCGACTGCCTGAGAAGGATCCTCCCGCTGGTTTAATGTAAAAAGCCTATTTACTACAGACTGTTGAAACTTTACATCATGTGTGTGACTCTTTTTTTTAATGTCCTATTCAGGCGTCCATGAGGTTACATTCACTGCCGTTTAATATTAATTTCAGTGAACATGCAAACTTGCTTGGGTTGCGTAACCATTTGGTTTATTTTCAGTCACATTATAAGTATAAAATAATAAACCTAATATCTTTCTAATCACTTATGCAGTTAAACTGGCTTATCAACAAAAAATAATTGAGAAACACATGATCTCACTTCAAGGAATCCGGTAGTTGATTTTTATTCTTTGTGGAATTCTATGGAAACGAAAAAGAAAAAAGGTTTTAAAAATGTACAAAGATGGTTGCAAAAACTCTAAAATGTAGACATTTGTGCTTGTTTAGAGAAGAAAGCCGCAGTTTCTTTGAATAGCTATAAAAAACCATGATAGAAGCCGTGAGATTAACACGTCCCAGATCAGCGTGCAGCCTCTGCTCTGGTCTCACACGTATGTTTGTTCTACAAACGGCGGCAGGACGTGTATGAATGACCAGAGTAGATGAAGCAGCACAATGGAACGTTCCCTTTCCATGTGTAAACACCTGTTAATCACATCCGAGCGCAGAAAATTGTGGGTTTTAATGGCACAGAAAAACGTCGCTGCTTGCACATGGCGACCACATGGGTCCGAGCTTCGAGCCGCCGCCGTTCTGGGCCCGTGTGAGACTCCAGTGTTTCTCACAAAATTCACTGCAGCTTCTCAGGCATGATTATGGCACAACTTAAATCATTAAAAGTTGACAGGTTTCCATCCCAGTCTGATGAGCTAAGTTGTGTCTGTGTTTGTGTGTCCATGGTTGCCTGCCCGTCGCCGGGCCATCGCCGGGCCATCGCTGGGCCATCGCCGTACCGTCCTCCAGACAGCGTGGACGAGCAGTGCTTCCGCTTCTCCGACTGCGCCAGCTGCACCGCCAACACCTGGGGCTGTCAGTGGTGCGAGGACAGGAAGTGCATCTCTGCCTCCAGCAACTGCACCGTGGTGAGTCCTCGCTGGGAATCGGGGAGGTTGTTTTTCTTTCTTTCTTTTCCGATGGGTGTGCCGGCCGTTCCGGTCGCCTCAGAACGAAACCCGGCGCCGGGACGGCGAGAGGACGGAAGGCCTCTGGAATCAGAAGGGCTGAGCTCAGCTGAACACGCTGGTGTCGTCCGGCGCAAAGAACCAAAGCTCATCATCTCAGTTTTTTGATGAATTATCCTTTCAAGCATGTTGAAAAAGAGGAATTTAAAAGATAAGTTCTTGTGTTTTTTGTTCATTTTGTTTTTCTCTTTCTCTGTTTTTCACTCCCGACCCTGCTTCCTCTATTTTGTGTGTGTCTGCATGTTGCTTTTGTGTGCGTCTGTGTGTGTTTTTCTGTGTGTGTGTGTGTGTGTGTGTGTGTAGCTGACTCTGGAGCTAGCCCAGCAGCATGGCGGCGCTCTGTCCCTGTCCCCCCCTCCGTCCATGTTGTCTGAACATCAGCTGAGCTTGTGGAAGCACGGCGCCCGAAGGAGGGGACATGTGTGTATCGTCTCCTCGCTCGACACTTTATCTTGTTAGGCTGCGGGTCAGGCCGCGTCGGGTCGGGGGTCAGGTGTCGGAGGTCGGAGCGGAGCCCTCGGTTGATATGCAAATCGGGGGTGAATCCGAGTCCACATTTACATTTGAGTCGCGTCCTTCGGTTCTACTGTAGCGACTCGAATTAAAAGCGACGCCGTCAGGAAACTTCGGCTCGACCTTCATTATGTGACAGAAAAAAAAAAGTTCACTAATCAAAAGCTTTCAGGTGTAAAGGATAAAATCATTAAGACAATATTAAGGGATGTTAAAATCCTAAATGCCGAAAATGCAAAACATAAACAAATAGATGCAGCGTGAAAAATGGCTCAAATGTTAAATGTTAGATTCACGTTTAATTACAGTTAATCAAAACCCGGAGAAACCCCGGAATAATCCGGATCCGGTGTGACAGAGGCTAAAGCGCTCATCTCTCGAGCCATGGCCTCACAAATTTTTCTTGTATTAATAAAAAGGATAAAAGGAAATCATATGCTCACGCTAAAACAAAAAATAGCGGCGGAGGTCTGGATATGTCAGTTTAGCCTTTGAAAAACATGAAGGTGGTTTGTCTATTTTTTCACCGAATTTAAGGGATTTCATCCCAAGACAAATACGTTTGTTTTTGTTTTTTTAGCCATAATGAAGCAGTGATCGACGCATTTGTAAAACATCACGGTCAGTTCGCTCCGGTCGGGGTAAACCGCCGCGGGCGTCTTGTTTCCTCCGAGGTAAAAGCTGTGGCGTTAGACGAGCGAGGGGTCGACGAGGCCTATACCAGAAAAAAAAAAGTTCACTAATCAAAAGCTTTCAGGTGTAAAGGATAAAATCATTAAGACAATATTAAGGGATGTTAAAATCCTAAATGCCGAAAATGCAAAACATAAACAAATAGATGCAGCGTGAAAAATGGCTCAAATGTTAAATGTTAGATTCACGTTTAATTACAGTTAATCAAAACCCGGAGAAACCCCGGAATAATCCGGATCCGGTGTGACAGAGGCTAAAGCGCTCATCTCTCGAGCCATGGCCTCACAAATTTTTCTTATATTAATAAAAAGGATAAAAGGAAATCATATGCTCACGCTAAAACAAAAAATAGCGGCGGAGGTCTGGATATGTCAGTTTAGCCTTTGAAAAACATGAAGGTGGTTTGTCTATTTTTTCACCGAATTTAAGGGATTTCATCCCAAGACAAATACGTTTGTTTTTGTTTTTTTAGCCATAATGAAGCAGTGATCGACGCATTTGTAAAACATCACGGTCAGTTCGCTCCGGTCGGGGTAAACCGCCGCGGGCGTCTTGTTTCCTCCGAGGTAAAAGCTGTGGCGTTAGACGAGCGAGGGGTCGACGAGGCCTATACCAGAAAAAAAAGACGTCCATCTCCGTTTCCCCTCACATTGATCTCTCTTTTCATTCTGCATGTTCCGTTTGGTTGTTTTTTGATTTGGCTCAACAGCCGCCGCCACCACTTTAATCCATCTTTGGCCTTTTGCTGCACGTTTTATCGATTCCTCTCGGCGGTTATTGCATCAGCGGCAGGAGAAGACGCTGCTGATGGAGTTGAACTGGACTGATTATTGTTCCCTCTGTGCGTGCCTGGTCGTGTGTGTGTGTGTGCGTGGTCGTGTGTGTGTGTGTGTGTGTGTGTGTGTGTTTTATGAAGTCGGTGAGAGACCCGTCCAGGTGTAAGCGCAGGGAGGAGCAGGAGTGTTTCAGACTGACCAACTGCAGGAGCTGCTCGCTCAACGCCAACTGTCAGTGGGAGCAGCAGCAGCAGGAGTGTCAGGCACTTCCTGGTGAGGAGACGCCGAATGTGGTCACACACATACAAACGCATGCACCCACGCCGTCATGGATACGCACACAGCAGTTGCAGGAAAACACACGTTTTCTCACCTTCTCCGTCAGGTTGACGGCTCCATCCAATAGACGTGCAGACCACAAAGGTCCGCCATTTTACTTAGTGCTATGTACTGTACTGTTTGTGTTTGTGTGTGTGTTTTTTTTCTCTGGATATTTCTGGACGGGGCTTCAGTGAAATTCATGAAACTCATTTTATTCAAAAACGGGGAAAGGAAAAAAAAAAGGAAAAAAGCCTCAGTTTATGAGCCACTTCCTGAGGCAGGCGCTGGCATTATGCAGCGAAAAAAGAAAGAGAAAGAAAGAAAGAAAACACCTTGAGGATCCGACACAGAGATACTTACATAAACACTTTCACGAATGCATGCATGCATAAATTGTGGTTTCATAAGAGCCGTGTGGATCTTTTTGATTACGTGCGACACCGGAGTGAACGGCTGTCGATTGATGCATTATTAAGAGTCCGGCGGTGTTGCCTTCGCAGCCTCGCTGAAGCGATTATACTTATTTTTCAAAGCTGCAGAAGGAATTCTGTCGTCTGGTTGAACATACAGCACAGTGCGAATTGCACGCGTACACACACGCATGCACGTACACAAACACACGCACACACACACACTTGGCTTCAGAACATTTGCGTGTGATGTTCTCACACTAACCGGCTGCATATTTTTAGGGGTTCTACGCAAATAAACACCCTCGTTCATCTGTGCAGGCATGTGCACATGCAGGATTAGCATACATTCATGGACACACACACACACACAGACTTCAGAAACATGCTCTCTCTCCAGCCGGCTGTGGAGAGAAGTAGGCCAATTAGAAGTGTTTACTGGAATGTTCTGGATACGGATCCAGGGCTGACTGACGAAACGGGGTCCGCCGGGTCCACTGGGTCCGCCCGCCGCGCCCTGCCCTCTGCCACTCGCGCCCGGCCGGGGGCGGCTCTCGCCTTCGTAAAGGACGCCGTCTTTGTGACATCCCGGCGACGGCTGGCCAGCTTAACCACTGCGGGTCCACAGCATCATTACGCAGTGGAGGGTGCTGTGTTTGCCCCCATTGCTTCTGTCCCTACAGCCTGGTACATACAGTAGGTTACCCCCCCCAGGCCCCCCCCAGGTTTGTTGGGAAGTGTTGCCCAGTCCAGGTGAAGTCGTATGAACATGGACGACTGGATTATAATCCAAGGAAACGCTGAAAACTTTCCATCCTAGACTACTTCCACAACATGTCTAAAACTGGGCAATTATTATCCAAAATATTTTCTAATGTCTGTACAGTTTATTATTTATTTAGGATGTTACTCATAACCTAGATGTCTAAAAAATAAATAAAAAAAAACAAACTTGACCAAATTTAGCCCAGTTTGAGTACCGCCCCCTCCACGTCCCAATCATCGACCGGCTCCGCCTCCCCGCAACCTGTGGCCTCGTTTTTAGACGCCATGTCATGACTAATTATTCTAAAACGGCCCGACGTCTTTACCGCTAACTCCCCTTTTACACAGAGACTGTGACCTAATCTCCCTGTTTATTTTTTTGCCCCTCTTTTTTTTTTTTCCTCCTTCATCCGTCTTTCTCCGGTCGTTTTTTTCGGTCGATTATTGCCCATTTCTGTCGCTCCGGGGAGGAAAAAAAAAAAAACACATAAAGGTTGGCGATGGAAGCCATCACGGGCCTGTGACTGTAATCAGCCCCGGAGTCCAGAACAAACAGCGCTGCTCGCGGAGGCGGAATGGCTTTGTTTTTTTTTTTTTTGTTTTTCTCTCCCTTTCTTCCCGGCAAATTGAACGGGCCCCTCAAGGGTCGCGGCGTCCCGGCAAACGCGCCCCAACGAGCTGTCCGCCGGTCCCGCTCGGCCTCCGTCGTCACGGGTGATCGCTCCTCCATCACATGCGTCACATGTTCCCGGCTGCCGGGAAGTTGGTCTCTGATCTAAGACGAGAGCTAAGTCAGCGTTTAGTAGCTTGTGAATAAACCACGTGAACGGGGAGAACTTGCCTGCGGCCTCCGCTCGGCGCTCGGTGCTCGGCGCTTGGCGCTCGCCGGGCCGACACTGAATCCCGGTGCCGTTCCCTCTGGTCCACCGGTTGCCCTCGGTGATTTTTTCCTTTTCTCCGCCGCCTTTGCCAGTCAGCTGACTCATAAACCTACCTGCGCTTTGCTGCCAGTTCACCCTCTGCTTGCGTTTGGATGCGTTCGCTGGCTCCGTACTTCCTGCCTCCTCCCGGGGCCTGGTTTACCTCGGCAGAGTGAAGATTTTCTCTCTTCCTGTGTTCTACTTAGTTTGCTAAACTTTTTATCTTATGAACATGTCTATTAACCTGTTAAACGTAGGCATGTTAACATGATAACATGCTTAACGTCAACATGCCAAACGTCGCCATTTTAACTCGCTAAAAATGAACATGCTTAATGTTTGCATGTTTACATAATAAGATGATTAACATTAACAAACTAATTGTAGGCATTTTAAATTATGAAAATTAACAAGCTAATCGTAGGCACTATAACATAACATTCTAAACATAAATGTGCTAATCGTAGGCATGTTAACATGATAACATGCTAAAAATTAACATGCTTAATGTTGGCATGTTTACATAATAAGATGATTAACATTAACATGCCCTAAATTAATATTGTAAATGTAGCCATGTTAACATAATATGCTAAATATTAACATGCTAATCTTAGGCATATTAACATGATAACATGCTGAACATTATAAGTCAAACATGATCATGCCAAAGTTCTAACTAGGCACACGGTACAGATGTGTGATTGTAATGTAGTAAAACTATAGGCATTAACATTAATGTTATAATTAGGATTAACATGCTGATATTAGTATTTTACTTGGGCATTCTGATGGTAGCTGTGAGTTTAATGCTGCCATTCTCATGCTAATTAGTCTTCGGTTGGCCCAAAATATGCAGCTGCAACATGTTGTCTGCAACGTGCATGAGTCATAGGTTTTCCGGTGGGTTACAGGGTCACGGCCAGGCCTTCTCTGTAGCATTGTGTATTCTAGTTGATCTGAGGACTAAGACACCATGACAACAAGGATGCAGTGAAGGAAGGAGGGAAAAAAAGAGAATAAAAAATCTCCATGTGTGTGTTCGTGTGCAGGCCAGCTGTGCGGAGAGGGCTGGCACCATGTCGAGGAGGCCTGCCTGAGGATCAACTCCAGCCGGGAGAGCTACGACAACGCCCAGCACTACTGTAAAAACCTGGGAGGAAACATCGCGTCTCTGCTCACAGACAAACAAGTCAGTTTTGTTCTGGAGGAGCTGCAGAAATACCAGCTGCAAGACAAGGTGGGTGGATGGAAAAAGAAAAAGGAAATAAACATGAATAAAGGAAATGCGACAGGGCTCTTGCAGGCTAACGGTGTGGGTGAAAACCAATCATTATTTCCCACCGTGGCTTTCCTGGCTCATGACGCTGCCGTGGTTATTTACACGCAGGGAAAAATCAAACTTCAAACGCGCCTGGTGAGATCCAATTTAACGTGAGCCACAAAGGTCGTAGACGACCGTGTTCGTCTCGTGGGCGACCGTTTCCCACCCAATGGGAAGTTCGGCCTCTTGAAGTCGCTTGAAGACGCTGACGCCCCCCCCCCTTGTTTGTCTTGTTATTGTTTAACCAGAGAAGTCTGGATTTGCGACAAATTAGAATCCAATCACTCGTGGTTCTCATCGCTTCAGGTCTGGCGAGCGTCACTTTTTGCCGGAATCACATCAATGCATCCTGTCCCAGTTTAACTCTAGAGTAGAGTAAGAAAAGAAAATATCCAGAGTCCTTGTTCTGTCCACTTCTGGAGGTCAGCCAAAGCTAATGGGGCCTCAGCAGCCCGAGTCAGGAGGAACCGGGTGGCCGGCCCACGCAAGGTCGCCCTTTTCTCAGCACGGACTTCCCCGTTCCTGTCCTCGCCGCCTCGCCGCTGCTGCAGCCCGGCAGGGGCAACGGTCATAGAAACACGGACACTCACGGTACTTCAACTCTACAAAGCCCTGCATCTGGAGCCCGGAGCATGTACGGTCCCTGAGCACTGTATTAAGGCTTGATATCCACCTTTGCTGTTAATATGCACCGAAAAATACATGTATCTCAGAGAAAGGAAGTAAAGAAAGAAACAAATTCTTTTTCCTTACTGCTGCATGGTGTGTTCGCGGCTGCACCGCATGCACACGCGGATCTAATCCGGCCGGGTGGCTGCGTCTGAAGCCCTTGGCCGCCCCTTTCTCTCCTGATGTGAACCAAGTAACGGCTGAGACGCGGATCCTCGGAGCTCGTTATATGACATAAGCGTCTGTGACGCCGCTCCGGTGGCGGCGTTATTTATCACGCGAGGGCCGCACAAATTGTTTACCTTGACGTGATAAATTCAGAGTTATTTCTGATTAGATGTCAGGGGGTGCGTGGCTCCCGAGCTCATAAAAACTGAGTTATTATTAACTTGGGCGCTTGACGGTGACAAATCAATGAAAGAAGTCAGAAGTGTTGGTTTGCTTTTTTTTTTTTTTTTTCCCCCGACGGCATCAAAAAATTGAGCATCTGGCAACAACAAGACTTGAATTACGACTGAAAAGTGTAAACAGCGTCTAAATTGGAAGGCACGCCTCGTCCCGGCCCCTGTAGACGCTTTACACTGGGCCGGCATCGGCCTTCAGACGATCTGGAGGGGAGGAAAAAAAAGGTATTTTCATGGCGGCAAACACAGTGTTTTGATATCGCCAGGGACAGAGGAGGGGAACTTGTCGCCAGGACATTTATGAGGGAGCCAAGGCATAAAAAGTAATTATTCCCCCTCCAGGAAGCACAAACATCAGATTCATCGCTTGTCATCACAGCAAAAGCAGCTAAAACAGCAAAAAAAATCTACAACTGGAGCAGCCGGGACCTGAATGGACTCGGCGTCAAGCGTCGCCGCCCGGCCTGCGATGCTCACGGCGAAAACGCTACCTGAGTCACCTGATCGCGTCCGAACACACGCGGGTCGGACTTTTTTTTTTTTCTTTTTGATGAATGTGGGGAAAAAGGAAAAAAAAACAAAAACAAAACCTGAGCAAATATTTGAAGGCGGTTAATTGAAAGCATGTGCGTGAGTTTAATAATCTCTGTACTTTTGACGTTTACAGGTGATAGTTCTTAATCTTTGTTGTCGTTTCCACTCCGAGAAGCCGACGTCCTCAGCGGGCATTTACAGTCCCTGCAAAAAAAAAAAAAAAAGCAATTATTTCTTATCCAGGACAGAAAAGGATTTTCAAACAGAGGTGCTGAGAGAGGTGCATTCGGGTGCACGAGCAGGCGTAGGAACTCGCACGCATTTTCCCCCGATGTTTTATTTATAAAGTGCATCGCGGCTGTGTTTGATTTCTGTCAACTAAACTCTAACAGCCTAACATCGCTATTAAATAAATCACACTTGTTTTATCAGCAACTGAACTGCACTTCGGTGAGTTGCTATAATTATAGCTCCCTTTGGGGGGGGGGATCCCTCCTGAGTGGGTTTGTGCTCTGAAACTAAAGAGTTTCTGCTTTTATAACAATTACAGTAATTTGGGGATGATTTAAAAGAAAAAAAATTCAGGATCCAATTTCATTTAAAACACGACGTTGCGTTTGTTGTTCAGGATTTTTGCTCCTTCTTAGCTGCTTCACTGTGATTTGGTTTTCTTTTCACACATTTTTAGCTTTTGTTCCTGTTGTTTTGTGTTTTTGGTTTTTGTTTTTATGGGGTTTTTTTTCCCAACATTTCTAGGACACCGTCCCTCTGAACATGTGAACTGCAAACAATTAGGACTCATTATTTTTGTTTTTGTTTCTTAACAAAATAGTAGTGGTAGTAGAGGTTTATTAGGATTCATTTCTGTTATCGCTGATTTTAAAGTTTTATTTCAGTGACTCTGGCCGAGCCCCCCCCTTTCCATTCTCTCTCTTTTATTGGTAGAGTACTGTGGAGTAAGTGCTGCCATTTTTCGGCCTGAAAAGTGGTTGCTGTGTGTTTCTCTGTGATTTTTCTTTTTTTTTTTTGTTATCGGGTCGACCTCAACTCTGAAATGCCGTCGCTTGAAAACTACAACTTGACCTCATTGTGTATATCTATTTTTTTTTTTTTATTTCCTGAAGATGAAAAGAGGATATTCAAAATCATGTCCGAGTTTTTGCTGCCACAAGAGCCCAGCGGTTCCACGCCGGCTGCCTGTGCTCCACCGACGCATGGCTCGGTAAAAAATGAATAGATTAGAATTAAAATGATGAGGCACAAAATCGCGACGGAGAAATTCTCCCTCCCTCGGGAACCGAGATCTCCGGGAACGAGCGACTGTCCTCACCGGCGTAGTGTCGGGGAAACGTCGTAGAAAAGCTGCAGCAGCTTTGAACCAAACAAAGCGCCGGTGCTAGAACATTTAGAGGGTTTGAAATCGTATCCTTAGACTTATAGGTATCTAAAAAAAGAAAATGTAAATCCGATATAGTGCATGGTGTCCTTGGCCTAACACAGCTTCCTCTGCCCCCCCACCTTGCAGAGGTTGACTCCCTGGGTCGGCCTGAGGAAGATCAACGTGTCGTACTGGGGCTGGGAGGACGCGTCGCCCTTCGCCAACGCCAGCCTGCGGTGGTCGCCGGGCGAGCCCAGCGACTCGGGCTTCTGCGCCTACCTGGAGCGGGCGCAGGCCGCCGGGCTCAAAGCCAACCCCTGCACCGCCACCACCGACGGCCTGATCTGTGAAAAACCCGCCGGTGAGAACGGGGGGGGGGGGTCAGGGTCAGATGGCAAAACTCAGACCAAACAGGCTTTAACAGGAAAACGTTTTGTTTCTCACACTTCCATAATATGCAGACAGTTTCTGTACCATTATAATGGAGAAACTGAAAAGTGGGAAAAATGGAAAAAAGCAAAACTGTATCAACCTTTTGCTTTATGGTGCGAACAGTGAGAAAATGTCTGATACTGTAGAGCAGTTCTATGAACAACTGACTGTTGATGACAAGAGTCCTTCTAGTTTTGTAGTAAGGGACGTCCTGAGCATCTGTCTGACCTTTTAATTCCCGGTTCCTCCTCTCAAACCTTTTTTGCCCCCGTCTCGTTGCCCAGGGAGCCCACAGAGCCGGAGCGCCCCCCCCTGTAAGACCCCCTGCGCCCTGCGCACCGGCTGCGCCAACTGCACCAGCCAGGCCATGGAGTGCATGTGGTGCGGCAGCGCCCGGCGCTGCGTCGACTCCTCGGCCTACGTCGTCTCCTTCCCCTACGGCCAGTGTCTGGAGTGGCAGACCCAGGACTGCACCGGTGAGACGCTCCGGCCGAGGCGCTTCCCTCCGGAGGCGCTCGGCACAGTTTGGTTCTTTTTTTTCTCCCAGATTAGCATTTGCAAGCAAAACATTAGATATAAGACCCATGTAGGATGTGATATGTTGCTAGCATGTGGCCATCGCCCTGGAAGGAAACTAATTTGTAATCGTGTATTTTTCCGTCATGCCGGATGATATCGCTTTTTCCAGACTTTACCTGCGGTAGCGGGCGATGCAGGAGAGGCGTGCGCACGACTTCCGGTTTTGAAAGGGCGCTTCGATTCATCACGGGCGCTGTAGCTCTCTGTAGCGGACGAATCGAGTATCTGACGAGTGAACGGCGATTGTGGATGTATATTCTGCAGAAAAACACGAGGAAACCAATGTGGATATAGCAATGTTTTAGCTTTGTGTACTAACTTTATCTTTGTTTTCCCAAGTGGATGAGAAGGCACTGATGTTATATCTATACAGTAGCTTTAGCGTCTGAGACCCTCCCTTCTTCTCTATCCCCCTAGATGATAGATGGGGATAGATGGAAGAAGTTGGCCTATAGTTGGCTATTCACTCCTCTTGTGATGTGAAAGTGTGTGAACAAAGAGTCATTATAGACTCCTATTGATCCCTTTGTTATCAGCAGTCAGGCCTTCGCCTCCGTTACATGCAAGCACACACGCACACACGCACACACGCACACACGCGCACACACGCACACACACACACACACACACACACACACACACACACACACACACACACACCGTGGCAGCGCTGCCTCTGCTGTGGCCACGGGGCAGAAAATCGATCACCTGCGATGACACACGGCCGACGGTCTCTTAACATTCCTCTCGTATTAATGTCTGGCTCGCGAGGCTTTCACTCGTCCTACTGAATAATGTCCTGTCCGGGTTTCCGTAACCGTCCGCAGACATTTGTCTTGCCTCTGTGTTCACCCCGTGTGCTTTTCCAGATTCCCCACCAGGGAAGGGAAATGGGGAATTTCTCGGGAAAATCGCAAGCAATTTATTTTTGCATCGATGAGTAAAACCCAAATTCAGGCGGTTTCGTAAGTGTTTTATGAAATAAAGCAGCTTCAGATGACTTTCGCGAACCGAACGACTCGATCAGCTTAACAAGTTCCTGTGACTGAAATGTTAGCAACTTTGGGCGTTCCATTGGATTTTTTTTATTTGTATTTATTTACTGCCATGTATTTAGCGTCTTCCGGTGTCCATCTGCAACATCGGCCCGAAAACCTCCTCTTCGGTGTTTGGATATTTCATTGTCTTCAGCCAGTCGTCCACCTCAGTAGGGAAGTAGCCAGCGGGCACCAAGTATGGGCCCAGAGCCGTCGCGTTGATTCTCAGTGGGAGGGAGTCATTCATTCAACGGCGTTCCGAACCTCTGAAGGTTCCACTTCGATTTTTCTGCCTGGATCGGTTCGGCTCGGTGTGAGATAAAGAATATTCCAGGATCCGGAGTCGTCCGGGATCAAGTCACCAACTCAAGTCATGAAACGATTAAAAGTAACCTAAGGTATAAATTCAGTGGTTAAACAAACGTAGCTAATATATAGTGTAATAAATGAGCAGCCTGGACGCGAGGCCAGACGTTAGCATGAACGAACTAAGCTGCTGTCAAACAGGAAGTGATGCATGTTTTTTTTTTTTTTTAATAATGTTCTTGGTCTTTTTTTTTTTTTTGAAGTTAAGTTAAAGTACAGGAAAGTTTTTATTCTGCAGTTCAACAAGTTTCTTGTAGAGAAAAAAAACAACGCTTCAAACTGTCAAAGTTTTCTCCTGATAAAAAAACTTTTTTCTTTTTTTTGTTGCCATTGTTGTGTCTTTTGTTAGACAAATAGTCAATTTGTCGCATAGTGTTCATGTTTCTGGAGTTAGAGAAACGGCTTCAAAAAACTTTAAGGGTTTTTTATTTTATTTTTTTCGGCGCCTTGTTACAGGTGATTATTATTCCTAACTGGTGCCAGCAGCCTGAGTACAGACGGCTCTCCAGCCCACTGTTAGCAAGACAAGATTGTTTTCCCTCCTTTTCATTTTTACCTTCAGAGCTTACATAATGTCGCCCCCCCGTCTTCTTTTCCTTTTTTATTATCCCTATTTGTTTGGTGACAGAAGGTGTGTGGGAGGCTTTTCTTCCATTACTTTTTTTTTTTAACCCATTTTTTCCGATGTGCGGCATATAATGGGAAATATGACTTTCATTTGCCCGGATGGAGCGTCGTTGCTCCGTCACAGTCCCTCGCTACTTGCGTACTCGTGTTCTGCCTCGTTTCTGTTGCATATGGATCAATTGTGTCCTGTTTTGTTTTTTTTGGGGGGGGGGGGGCTGCAGGCATGTCGCCCACAAACAAACCGCTGCTCGTCTGAGGGTCTATTTTCGAAGCAGGTCACTTCTTCATCGGATCAATCTGGCCCAGGGCTTTTTGTGCCGTTCCCACATTTCGTGGCGGCTGGAGGCTAAACCCGCCCCCTCGCCGCAACTTCTCAAAATCACCGTCGCACCAGAAGTTGCGGGAACGACTTCAAAAGGAAGCAGATTTTCGGTCTCAGCCTTTATTGTGTCATATTGTGTTTACATCATACAAAGATGGACTTTCTTCGGCTGGAGTAACAATTTCAAGCTTAGCATTGCTGTATTTTTTATTCATTTTTATTCATTTTTTTGTCCCAGCCTTTCACAGCTCTGCCTCGAGCATCAGGTTCCAGAAGGCCTCACACCTGCAGCTATATGGCAGCGGATATGGCAGCTGTAAATTAGTTTGTAAATTCAACTTTTTTCACTCCAAATGTGGTCAGCTCCACAACGCTCCTCTCCGGGTGGATTGTAAGGTCAACGTTTGCTCCCGGTGTTTTTCAGCAGCAGCTGTAATTGGAAATGCCCATGTTCAGGCGTTTATCCCACATCTATCCTCTTGGTAACCCAGCTTCTGCAGAGAACTGCGACCGGTGATGGAGAACAGCTGCAGCGATATCTCCCGGCCCGTAACGCCGGAGTTTCAACAGAATGGAAATCGGCAGCATTCGTTTGTTACGGTGCACAGAGCAAAGAACAACAAATTAATCAGTACTAAAGCAGGTATCAGCTACATGAGAGCAGGAACTAACAAGGCACTGCAGCACTGGTTGCCTCACACGGTGGCTTACACAGGAACACCTCTTCTATGCTGGATTTTTGTGTGTAGTTTTAATGCTCAGAGCTGCTGTCTTCTACCCGCTCACATATACAGTTCTTAAATTCAGATGAAATCCCGATAAAGCTGTGCCAATTTAAATGTTTTTTTTCTTCCTGTTGTCATGAGACCGTGACTGAAGCGTGGCTAGTTAAGATGGCATGTTAACCAACAGCCACTTTCAAGCCGCTGCTCTGCTGCTAAAACCCTGAATTTATTACCACGACGTCGTCTGACAGAATCCCCAGACACATAATAAAAAGATGACGACCGAGCTGTGATTTCAGATATTTTCACACATAAAATTACCACTCAGAGAGAAAATTAGAAGCGCTCTCACATCTGCGTCACTTGCCATGCAGTTGATAGAGAGGGAGGTGGGCCTGCGGAGGGAGGGCCTGAGCTCATCCTTGTGGGGCAATAGTGGCAAAACTCTTCTATGGAAAGTTGTCCAAAAAGTTGCTGGAGGATTTTCTGAAGAAAAGTCGCTAAAAGGGACTGAAAAGTCGGTAAATCTGTTTACAAAGTTGGTAAAACTATCTGTAAACGCCGCCCCCCCCATGACTCAATAGAAACTGCTTGCACCACTTAATTTTGAAAAAGCAGGGGCCAATAGACATAACTCCATCACTTGGCTGCCTGCCCATTGGTGTAGCTTTATCACGCACTCAGTCACCCACAACATTAAAACCAGCACTGGTTTCAATGTAGTGGCTGAATGGTGTGTGTATGTGTGTGTATATGTATGTATGTATATGTGTGTGATATGTGTGTGTATTTATGTATGTATGTATATATATGTATATTGTCTGTGTATGTGTGTGTGTATATATATGTGTGTGTATATTTAGGTACAAGTCTGGACACACAATTTTCGTAACTTTGCCTCCATAGTGGGTTTGAAAAGGAAGCCATCAGGATGTGACTGAATTGGACACATTCGGCTTCAATTCAAGGGTTTTAACAAAATCATAATTTTATCTGTTACAGCCAGAATTACAGCAATTTTTATACATAGTCTCCCTTGATTATACTATACCCATGGACGTCACCAAATGCTGAGTTTTCCTCACTTGTGATGATTTTCCAGGCCTTTACTGCCTGTCTGTGGGTCGTTTTGCCCTCAGTTGTGTCTTCAGGAAGTAAAAACTGTGATCAAGTGGGTTGAGGTCAGGTGACTGACTTGGCCAGTGAAGAATATTCCATTTCTTTGCCATGAGAAGCTCTTTGGTTGCTTTGTGCGGTGTGTGTGTGTGTGTGGGGGGGGGGTGTCATTTTCTTGTTGCGTTGTCCTAAATGACCCAATAAACCTTCACCAAACACCCACAAAAAACCATCTGCACTTTGACCCCGATGAGATCTCGAGACGACGGCGCTGCCAGAAACTGCAGCCTCAGAAATGACCACTGAGATGAATAAACACCTGTCTGCCCAGCCACAGCCCAGAGATGGGATTAAGTACAGGTGTATTGGATTACAGTTTACAGGAATTTCTCCTCTTTTGTCACTCACTGTGTGTATTTTGTTGTTTACAGACACACACACACACGGAGGCTAGATGATGGTTATGTTGTTTTAGCTGATATTGGTCTTGCTGCAGAGAAATAGCCTTATTTTCCCTGAGGCAATCTTCACAAGAAGTGTGTGTGCGAGTGTGTGTTTTTCTGTCTGTACCACATGATATCTGTTGTTTTTGTAGCCTCACATGCTAGGAGAGGAGAGCTGAAGGCAGCTTATGGCTCCTAATACATGATGTATTATGTATTGGGGGGGGGGTTCAGATCTGTATGCCACTGGCTTCAGCGATGCTAACTGTCAACCACTGCAAGAGCAAATGTATTACACGAGATGAAGCCTGCTGATACGTGCTATCCAGGGACACCGAAATATCAAACCTGGTGCGATGAGCAGAATGTGGCATCGACCCAATGGTGCTGACGAATTTTTGATAAGATGAAAATCCCCTCAGCAGGAACAAGCAAATTTTTTTTTTCCCCCTTAGCCGCAACATTGATAGCTGAAAAGTTCCCTGGAACATTTGTCGTCTGTTGTGTATAGGTGTCCTCTGGGTTATTTCTGTCAGCGAAGAATGCTAATGCCCCGATTTCAGCAGAGCAAGGTTGGCATGCTGAGACAACACCTGAACACCTGAGTCAACTTCAGATGTTTTAGCCGCTTGATTTGTCACGAAATGACGAGGGGAGCAGGGCTACAGCACCTGGACAGGAAACCGATCAGCCGTCAGCTGTCCAAGGACTTCTGAGCCCCCGAAAACCAAGGACTACGTATAAAAACGGCTGTAGCTCCCTGAGAAACAATGAAATATTTCCGCTAAACCACTGGGTTTAAAGCAGGAAGGTTGACACTTCGGTCACATCTGGATTTTTTCCGTTTCAAAACCCATTGTGGTGGCGCACAGAGGCAAAAAGGCAAAGAAAAAAAAATCCTGTCACCGTCAGAACTCTTATGGAGCTAGCTCTGTGTGTGTGTGTGTGTGTGTGTGTGTGTGTGTGTGTGTGTGTGTGTGCGGTCAAACAGCCTATCCACTTCCTGCAGCCTTTTACTGCTGTTTTTTTTTCTTCCTTTTTCTCTGCGCAGGATGACCCAGTCAGTGTATCTGTGTCTTTTCTCTCCATTTCCTTTTCCCTTCCACTTCCTGTGGAAATTTTTGAAAAAAATGAAACACCCTTGAGCAGGAACGGATTGATTTTTTCTTTTTATGGTACCCCGACTCCCCGACTGACGATTTTTTGACACCTCAGTTGACTGAAATTGAAAAAAAATGAAACACAAGAGTCCATTTTTTTTTTTTTTTTTTTTTTTTCAGGTTTTACCCCGGCTCCATATTTCTACCTCCTCTACCGACCGGGACGAATGTTGGCGCAGACACTCGCGGTTCAGGGATAAAGTGTCATAACGACTGTCGGCGAGCGTTGGCAGTTTGAGCTCCGTGGTTCAGAGTGAAATGTTTTCGACAAAATAACTCACAGTGTTGCTTTAAAACTTTCATATCTCGACAAACACACCTTTTTTCTTGCACAAAGACCCTTATTCTTGCACCACCCACTGACAAGTTTTTCACATTTTCCTTCACGGCGAAGGAGGAAAACTAACATTATGGGACACAGCTGTTGTAAAAATCCACTTATGTACATCGTATTATTTCTCCTCCTTTATAATGAGTGTTTAAGCCTCACAGAGCTGCTAGAAAGGCTCAGGAATCTTAGGGTTTATCAGTTGAATTTTCACTTTTCCACCTCGAGTGTGTCAGTGTCAAAGTGCCTCACGAGTCGAGCGGCGCCCCCCCCCCCATTGTGCAGGTGTTAAACCTACCGTCCCCGACCTCTAATTCGATCACCACCAAATGCAATAAGAGGAAATCAGATTACGTCACACCTCTGCGCTCGCCTCCTGTCATCGGCGCAGGGAGGCGTCGTGCTTTCGTTCGCCGAGCGCGCCGTCGCGCAGGCACAGAGCGAGGTCGGAGGGGATCGCAGGAGAGCGAGCACCTGAGCAGGTGGAGGCACATAAACCGCCGTCCCCGTTTCGTCCCGAGAAAATATCCACCCAAGGAAAGGTAAAACGGCCGGCGCTCGAGACTTTCATCCTCGGATGTGATTAGGTCACATCTCGTGACCCCCCCCCCCCCGAATGCACTTCCGTGTCCCCGTTTCCATTTTGTCCACGATACAATAACCTCTCTTGATTCTCTCCATGTGGAACGGAGACGAAGTCGGGATAATTGGGGAAAATGCTGCTAAAAATAGAAAAGGCTGTTGAGGCAGAAGGAACGCGACAGGTGAATTATACTGTTTGCAGAACGTCTGAGGGACCTAGATGCCTCCCGCTCCTGCAGGGAGCTGCTTTAATCTCCCGGGGCCCCATTTCGCCATGTTTGTGGCATCCGGGTCGGCGCCTGAAATATTCCGTCCGTTCGCTCTCACTGTTTCCTTTAGTATTTTCCTTTTTGTTTTTTTTTCTTTGCTCTCCCGATGCAGCACTCGCGTTCTCCCCGGAACAAACGTTCTCATCGCTGTAGCCGTCGTTCCCCTCTCGGTGATCAGAACCGTGAGATTTGCTCATTAAAAATGAAGAAAGAAAAAAAAAAAGGAAAAACTTTGGGTGAAATGCGACTCTGAAAGCTTTTTTTTCACTTTCAGAAACAAGCTCCCAGTTGTTTCGGAGGAATTGCTTAAAAAAAAAAAAAAAAGCCAGACCACGTCTGTAGGATTCAGGTTTCAGGAGGTTTAAGTCAAAAGATGGAGTCTAACGACTTGCGATTGCGTGACCCCGCCTCCTGACGCACGCTCTCGAACCTCTCGCTTTAACCTTGTAAACGACTCTTTCAACAAGAAGCCGCGAACGTAAAAAATGGGTAGTTTCCTTCCCTCGATCCGTGTCCCGAAATCGGCAGAAGATTGGACGAAATTTGCGGGAGGGGAGGTGAAAGGTTTAGGCCAAAAAAAAAAAAGAAATAATGGCAAATGGGTGTCGCAAAAAAAAGGGCGCAAATACGATCCATTAAATTCAAAGAGAAGCAAAGAATTTTTACGGTCGGGTCGGAAGTAAAAGCGCGAGGGTTATGAGCAGCAGCTGCCAATTTTCCTCAATTTGAAAAATGTTTTAAAAAAATGATAAACAGGCCTCGGTATATTTATTGGATATTACATTCTGCTCTCGGGTATGTAAATATGTGCTTTTCTGGCGGAGGAAACCCCACTGAGCAGCGGATTAGGGATATTCTGTGGAACTGCCAGGCTTTGAACTAGTGACTATGGTGGAGATCCAGCCAGTCGTCAGGAGAGGAAATAAGGGGAGGTGAGAGTTTAAAAAAGGGCTGGATGGAGCACAGCAAGAGAAGGTGGAGGGGAAGAAGCAGAGAAAAGAGTTCCATCCTCTTCTTTGGTGATTTCCATTTATGCCCAAAGTGTTTTAAAGCAAAACAGAAATCTAATTAAATCAAAATGACGGGAAATGAAGGAGGAGGAGGAGGAGGAGGAGGGGGGGGTATGATGGTGCAGAGCAGCAGCCGAAGACGGCTTAGTGAATGGGAAATAGAAAATAAGATGCGGGAGAGGAGGATAAAAATGTGGCGGAGGGGAGATAAAGGTTGAATCTGAGAACGGGAGAGCAGAAGTTTGTAATTATAAGAGAAGGAGGGAGAACAAATGAATCAGCATTGCAGCAGTTGAATAATGCAACGGGGAGGTGGTGGTGTCGGGGGGGGCTGCAAACGCACATTCGGAGGCTGAGGGTGGGGGGGTTGTGCTTCAAGCAGAGCTAGCTAGCAGGGACGCGGAGAGAAAGAGATACAGGTTCGGCTCGAACATCTGTGGCTTATGGAAATGGCTCATTTTCAAAAGAGGAAACAAACTTCTGGTGGAAGATGCTAATTTAGAATCCTCTCGCCAGGCTGGGGGGGGCACGACAACACCTCGGATTACTTCTCTCAACCTCCTGGTTCTTCTCGTGTACACACCAAGATATACACTGACAGTCTCACCTGTTGTCTATGTCTACCTGCTTATGCGAAGCAGGTAGACACCTGAGCTTTGTAGGCTAAAAATTTACCTGGGGGGAGGGGGGGTGGCGCCGAGAGCGGGACCGAGGGAGGTTGAGAGAACAGCAGAAGCCGTGAAGTAAAGTTGACTCTGGGAGGCCAAAAAAAAAAGGCTCGATTGCTTATTCTCGTCACCTTATCGCCGCCGCCGCCGCTGTCGCCGCCGCTGCTCTTGGCGAACAAAAGAGCGGCTTCAGTATGGAGATTTTTTTGTTTTTTTTCTTTTCCATCGAATGCTAAACCGTACGAGACTGTCGTCTTTTTTTTTTTTAATTTGCAGTAAAGCCGTTTTGAATGTCACATCCACTTTATGAATACAAATTCTTTACTGTTTTTTCTCGTAACCCGTGGAATGGCTGCAGGAAACGGGAAAGTCAATTTTCTTTTTATAAATGTTGAGGGTCAGCGAATGTGTGAAAGCCCTGGATGGAGAGTACTGTATTTTTTTGGGGGGGGTGCAGATTACAGCGGTAGAGGTTTTTGATGCGTCTGTGCTTTGGGTGGAGCTGCTGGGTTTGGTCTCTAAAGGGTCGTTTTCTGTCGGACACAAGCGCCGATGCACAAATACAGTGAGACTAAAAACGGGTGCGAGCAGTGAATCCAGGGCCATAATTTGCCATTTAATTCAATTCATCACAGCTGATGCTCGGAATAAAAAGTAATAAAAGGCAAACACAAATATTCAACAGTCCCACCTTTTATCTCCTCTATCAAATCAAAGATTTCAGTTCTTAACTGATTCTCTATTGGATTAAATTTAACAATGATTGCGCTCTGGTTCTGCCCCCCCCCTTCTGAATTTCCTGTTTCAACAGGAATTAAACTCTTTTAATGGAATCCACATAATCTGTGGATTCGTCCATGAAGTGGCGGTTTATCTGTGGCGCTTTTGCAAAGATTTTATCTTTGTCTTTGACAAATCAGCTTTCTTTTTTATTCTTTTTTACAAACTATAAACTTAAGACACTTTTGACCACGGAGAGACCCGGAGCGTCCAAACATCAGCGGCCGTTTCTTTTTATTCTTTTTCCGAGCGTCCGAATGACGCCTTTCGCTCGCAGCGGATTGTTTCAGACGCCGCCTATCGCTTCGCCGCTCTCTGGTCTGACGGGGGGTAAAGAGGCCGTTTCTCGGAGTCGCCAACAATCATCGAAGACGGAAAACGTCATACGAGCCATTTCATACTCGAATGTAATGGCACTGGTTTGTAGAACACAGAAATCGAATCTGCCCTCACTTTCTCTATTTTTTTTTTCCTCTCTTGTGTCCTTGCCCCCCCCCCCCTTTTACCTTCAACCTCCAGCCCAGAACTGCTCAGGTCTCAGGACCTGCTCCGACTGCCTGGAGAGGGCCGAGTGCGGCTGGTGCGGCGACCCCAGCAACACCGGCAAGGGCGTCTGCATGGAGGGCTCTTACCGGGGGCCCCTGAAGCCCACGCACGCCAGGGCCGGGCCCCGAGACCGGGAGAGGCTGCGAGACAAGGACATGGTCCTGGACCAGAGCCTCTGCACGTCCGACAGAGGCTACAACTGGGCCTTCATCCAGTGTCCCGGTGAGTGAGCCGCCGGAACCCGGCCGGTTGGTGCTGCCGTTACTTTTTGGTCCGAATATGTTCAGAGGATTCACCTTTTAATACTCGCGTCCAAATCAAAACACACCTGTTTATACCGGTGGGTGAAGTACAGGAGTATAGATCAGATTCCACCAGCACCACCAGCTACAGTCTCTGAATCACAAACCCTTCAAACAGTTTCAATTCAAACTTAACCTTTTCTGAAAGAGGCTGCAGGACTGTTCTGTTAGACTCATACTGTGTGTGTGTCTGTGTGCGTCTGTGTGTGTCTGTGTGCGTCTGTGTGCGTCTGTGTGCGTCTGTGTGCGTCTGTGTGTGTGTGTGTGCGTCTGTGTGTGTGCGGTGCCTCTTCCCTCAGCGTGCCAGTGCAACGGCCACAGCAGGTGTGTGAACGGCAGCGTGTGCGAGCACTGTGGGAACCTGACGGCCGGGACGCACTGCCAGAGCTGCATGCCCGGTTACTACGGCGACCCCATCAACGGAGGCAAATGCAACGGTGAGCGCGGAGGAGTTGGTTTCTCCGTCGGGCCGAGCGTCGACGCGGCGCCCCGCCCTCTCGATTCAGGGTTACTCTTCTTACAGCTGTTTAACGTGAACTCGCTCGGAGCCTTTATCGTTCTCATGTCCTCAGACAGAAGTGCAGGAACCGGCCGTATTCTCCCTTGTGTCGTGATAATGACGCCAACTGCTTGAAAATCTTTGAAAGAAAAGAAAAAACTTGTTCGACCACAGACGAAAAAGGGCCGAAGGTGCCGATGTTCCCAGGCTGTTCTGACGGAATTCCCTCCTTTCCGATCCAGGCCCCGTCCTCCCGTTCCAGCTCCGAATTTCTTTTGGAGCCATTTGTCACAGAAACGTGACGCGGGGGCAAATTCGCTCGCTGCAAGACACAAGAACCGCCTGATGGGGGCAGCGTCTAAAAGCTTTGAGCCCCAGCTTTGGGTTCCCGTGAGGCTAAGAGGCACTGGGACAGAAAAAGGGTATTAAAAAAAGGGGGTGGGGGTAAAGTCCAGACGGGATTGTGGTCCAAGGTTCATTGAGGTTCTAGTTTGGACCCTGCTTCCATTTCTTGTTATTTCTGGTGGACTGGCAGAGAGGTGAGATTCGGGGGGCGGGGGGGTAGGCGAATGCTCACGGAGGTGCACACAGTCCACCAGTCGCCCCCCCCCCCTACTTGGGGGGACCACGGGTGTGTGCAGTTGATTTGAAGACTCACAGGGGCCGAGGGGTCGGGGGGGCGAACGATCCGGGGACCAGATAAGGAAGAGAACAACGGGGGTGAAGGGAAGGAGGGTGGGGGGGTCCCACTTTGATAGATGACGTTTTGGCTCTGACGGCGGCGCGACATTAAATCGCTCTTAATCATTTTCTTATTTCCCGAGCTGACTGGCGTCCCCGTCCCCGCCGGCTGGTTGGCGGCGAGCGGGGGCTGATAGATACGCGGCTCCGACGGGCGCCTGCCTCCCTCCGTGTACCCACTTCCTCTGTGTTTTTGTTTTCCCCTCTTTGGGTTTTTTGTTTTCTCCTCTTCCTCTTTCACTCGCTCCAACGTCTTCCTCCTCGCCACGTTTCGTTCTTCACTCCTCTTTTATTCCTTCTTTTCCTTTATTGTTTCCTCATTCGTTCAGTTTATCTGTCCTTTCCCTCCTTTCACCCATTTTCCTTTTTCTTTCCTTTCTTAGTCTTCGCCTTTTCTTTCTTTTCCTCCTGACATTTTCTTCCCTCTCCTCTCTTCCTCTTTCACTATCACTCCTTTTCTTTCCTCACCTCTTATCATCTTCACTCTCCTTTCCCTTCTCCCTTCTCCCCCCTGTTTCTACATCCATCAGTCCACTCATCCTTCTTTCTATCTCCATCTCTCTTTAGATTTACCTTGGGCTAAACTGCTGGGAGGCGATGATGTGTAGCTGATTAGAGAGCTGAGTGATGTAGAGGCGGCGTTGTCTCTATGGGGGGGGGGGGGGTGCTCGCAGAAGATGGGGGGGTTACAGAGGCTGTTGAGGAGGGAAAAGAGGGGAGACAGAGAGGAGGAGATGAACCCACGTGATACGTTGCACAAGGTTAATTTTGGTGGAGAAGGACAGTGGCTCTCTGATAGAAACAACGGGGTGGGCGGGGGAGGATGGAGGGATGGACGGGGGGGGAGAGGAGAGGATGGACGAGGGAGGAGATGGAGAGGGGGGGGGGGGGGGATGGATGGATGGGGGGGGGGGGAGAGGAGAGAGGAGGATGGACGGGGGAGAGAGGGATGGAAGGGGGAGGATGGAGGGATGGATGGGGGAGAGAGGGATGGACGGGGGAGGATGGAGGGCAGACAGAGAGGAGGGGGATCGTCCGTCTCCGTGTCCCTGTGACAGATGATTAACTAACCTTGTCAAATCTGGATTGTGTGTGTGTGTGTGTGTGTGTGTGTGTGTGTGTGTGTGTGTGTGTGTGTGTGTGTGTGTGTACGAGTGTGTGCAGGACATTACTGTGTCTCCGACTCCGACCTTAACATTGTTCCGCCTACAAAACCAAAAGAATCTGACGCGCTCGCTCCAAACTTTGGTGCCGCAGCCGAGAACGCGTCCGCTCAGACGCTGGGGCTGAGTTCTCAGAGAACGTCAGGAGAACGTCAGGAGAACATGCCTTTTTAGAGCAGGAGAACCTCAGGTGGACTCCTGGTCCCGTTGGTTCCGGCCAGAAACATCCACGCCCGAAAGCAGCGCCGCCACGGTCTTGAGCTGAGAGATTTAAGGTGGATTCATGTGTCTCCTTGCAGAGGCCTTGTGTTGAGGCCCTGTGCCTCCTTAAATCTGGGACTGACTCTTATGGTTAGTCAGCGCTGAGGTTAGCAGTTGGTTAGTAGCTTAATCGTTTAACTGAACCACATAAAGTTAATTTTCATCTGTTCTTTCTTTTTGTTTTTTTATCATCATACATTAAATGCCTTTGGGTTTTTCCTGTTGCGGCCTGGACACTTGGGCCCCGTGAGCCTGTCCTTGGCTGTTCACGCCATTTTCTGATATTTCACGGACCAAACAATTAATCAAAAGAAAAATCCACCGGCGGGTCGATGAAGGAAACAATTTTGAGCCGCGGCCACGGACGTTGTCTGATTTCAGTAGAGATTGTTGATAGTAAAGACAAGATTAGTAGAATCAGTCATCTTCTCGTTTTCGGCAAAGCAAAGCCAGTTTCCTATTTTATCACCTTTTAAAGGCCATTTCCACTGCAAACCGGCCAATCGCCAGACTCAGAGAAGGACTGAAAGGATGATTATTGATTATTGAAGAACAAAGCTTAATAGGGAGCAACTTGATGCCTCCATCAGTTATCGAGGTGGTTATCTGGCAATCGATGGGTTAAATCCTACACTAAATAAAAAAATCAATTTCTTCTCCTGGATCATCTGGAGCAGAACGACTCAAATGATAAACAGAAGTTAAGCCATTTGATTTTTGTTTTACATTTTATGACAGTTTTAACATATATTATTACACAGCATATACTGTAAATGTAATCGAACGTCGTCTAATCGTTTTGTAATATTTTTTTTTCATGCCACTTTGCAGCTGAAATGATTGATGGTGGTGGTGTGAGGTTAAAAAGCCTGAAACCAGCATCACAAAGATTCGGTCTAGACCCCCCCCCAAAAAAAACAAAAACAAAAACAAAACTGTATCATCAAGAAAGAAG
>CM029124.1:2347500-2375000 GCA_016859345.1 Istiophorus platypterus
TTAGTTCCCTCGAGTCTTATGACCACAGACGCCTCTGGAATCGAGACGCCGCCGCCCGTAGGAAGTGATGGCGGGTCGAGCGAGGATCGTTCTCTAATGCTTTCTCTCTGACTTATTTCCTCATCCCGGCCTGTCGCTAGCTGACGAACACAAAACACACGCATAGACAAAAAACAAAAGCGCCTGCCTTGTATGCCTCAACAACGGGCCTCTCTTGTATGGCGTGTACTTGCAGAGGCAGCGGGCTGAGAAATTGTCCTCTCTTCAGGGGCCTCGCACCGAGTCGTGGGAAATATGATTTATATCAAATCTGCTAAGAGATCGAGTTTTCCTTTTTTTTTTTTTTTTTTTTTATTGTGGCGTATTTCTGCGTCGTCAGCAAGCGCGGGGGCGTTTCATTTATTCGCCCTCTTCCTCCTCCTCCTCCTCTTCTTCTTTTTTCACGACTCCCCGCTCCTCCCGCCCTCGTCTCCTGCTCCCTCACAGGGTCGGCTCCGCCTCCTCTGGGTCCGCCCGGATCGCAGCCCAGGCGCCCGTTGGCGCCCGTTGGCGCCCGGCGTAGATCTTGTTTACCTGCTCTGGGGGGGGGGCCACAGCTACACCCGTCTGATCCGGCGCCTTGGTTTACCCCATGATTCGCCCTTTGACCTCACAGCCAGTCAGCGTCTTAAGCCATTAACTTGAATGTCCCCGTCTCATCTCCTGTCGTTCTGTCTCTTTACCCTTTTCTTTTCTCTCATAGTTTCTGTCTCCCGTTCGGCCTTTTTTAAATTTTATTTTATTTTGAAGAGCCCTCAGGAAAATCGGTGGGAGTGCGCCTCCACCCGACCTTTGCCCCTTGTGCGCCTTTGTTGACTTTGCCTACTAAATCGATACTGCGTGAATGGCGGCCTGCGCCGCCACACCTGCGACTTGTCTGTTTCCTGTGCTCTAAAAGCCACTTTTCGCCGCGGCCCCATTTATCTCCTTTCTGCATCTGAGTCGCTGTGGTTCTCTTCTCCCTCTGCGACGGGTCAATGTAATTTCGAGCGATAGACTGGAATTGCGTTGCTCGTTGTCAGCGTTATTGTCGACGCCGTCGCTCTTCTGTCGACGCCTCCGCTCTCTCAAGCCACCGAGCGTCACCCCCCCCCCCAACCCCCGCATCCGCTGTTTGAAAATTCAAATATTTAAAATCCAAATATTTAAAGCAGCGATAATGTCTATTACCTCGTTTTTTAAATCAGGCGTTCTTCCCTGGCAGAGGGGGACGCCCCCCCCCCGGGTCATCCTTCGGCGCCATGACTTCGCCGTTCTGATACAGTCAAGTCGGTTTCGGCCGAGGAGGAGGAGGGGCACAGGAAACGAGCGGCTTTGACTGGAGGCTGATCACATGGCGCCGTAACACGAGGGTGTAGAGCGAGGCTCGTGTTTGTCTCTGCCCCCCCTCCACCACCACCACCACCACCAGCACCAGCACCACCCTGCAGAGGTGATTTAGTGCCTAAATTACAGGCCGCAGCCACGTTGTGCGCCGCTCTTACATCACACTACAGTTGAATGGATTAGACTCTCCGAAGCTGCCGTCTCCGCCGCGCTAATCAAATGCAGATGGCCGCCGATAAACGGCGTCTACGAGGGCACTTTTTTTTTTCTACTTTGACCAAAGTGAATTACATCTTTGATGTATGATTTGCATCTTAAATCTGACGATTATAAACATCTCATCCCCTACTGGCTCATCTGGCTTTCTCTGGTGGACCACCATCGTATTTTTGCTCCCTTTTGCCAACATGATTTGTGTGTGTGCGTGTGTGTGTGTGTGTGTGTTTTATTCTTCTTCGATTGCGGCTCTTTACCTGGAAATCGTCTCAATAAAACCCTGCTGGCGGCCCTATGTGCCTGCAGTGTTCTCTACACCCCAGAAAATAAAAATACACTGACTGATGAAATTATCACGTCCAATATCACGTATCACAGTATCACGTCCATCCACATGAAACTTTGGCCTGATGGCGGCGCTCAGGCCAAAGTTTCTGGGGAAGAAGGAGTCAGCGGTTCTGTGGAAGCTGAGCGGTTGATCCCATAGGAATCCTGAACATCCACAACGAATTACAGTCGCTAGAACATCCAGGCCTCCTTTTTCTTTTCTTTTCTTTTTTTTTTGAGATACTCTTTTCAAAGACCAAAACCAGAACAGAGCAGAGCATCCATACGAGCTTCTACGGTAACTTAGCCAGACGTTATTGAGATATTTCTACTCCTGATTAAACTGCAGGGCAGACAGATTAAAATGACCTTTTATTCATTTTTTGGGAAGCACATATAATTTCCTCAAGTTAACCCCTTTCAAAGGATGTGTTCACGTCCATCCTAAATCAGTAGTCATACGCCCGTGTGCACGTTGAAAGGATTCTCGTCATTGTGAAAAAAAATGATAACAATAATAAAATAAAGCCCTTTCAATTTAAGAGTCTTATTTTTCTACGGCCTGAGATGGAATGAAATCCGTCCGGTATTTTCTTGAGTCGCTGGTCTGTCCCTGCACCGCGGCCTCCGGCTGCCGACGACTTCAGCGGCTCCCACCGCCGCCCACGGCTCCTATCGGTCCCTCCGCTGCAAACGAACAGGCGCCGTGGGTCTCGGTTCTCCGGCTCTCGCTTTGGAATCGCTTTTTTCATGGCAAGTACATACGAGAGGAATGACTAAAGAGACCAGCAGCTCTTAATGTCCTCGCGGGCAGGTTGATATCGTTGTAAGAAGAAAACCTGTAGTAAGGATGTGAACGTGTCCCTCTAAAGATTTCAAGATTTCCTATAAAACAAGGAAAAAAAAAAAAAAAAAGCTGGAAGATTTTGCACCTTTAGCAGAGACGTCGTGTTGCCAGGTAACGGCTTCTTCCAAAAACACAACAGAAACCCCCCCAAAACCGAGCAGAGCACGATATCTACTGAGGTAATGGGGCTTTTTGAGGCTAGATCGGGTAAAAGTGCACCGGCTCCGGTTTCGGCCGAGAGGAGGTAATAACGGGAGAACGTTTCGGCCGGGGACTTGGCGCCCGTCGATGCCAATGACTCAGAAACCGTTTGCTACTGTCAACACAAAGAGGTCCTGTCTCGTGATTTCAAAAATAAAAGCCTAACCCATTTACCCCCCCACCCCCCAACCTTGTGTCTCCTCTGCAGCGTGTAAGTGCAACAGCCACGCCGGCGTTTGCCACGTCAACACGGGGAAGTGCTTCTGCACCACCAAGGGCATCAAGGGAGACCAGTGTCAGCTGTGAGTACGGCACCACGCAACTATGATTTAAAAGCCCCCCCCACACGTTGGCCCTTAATCATTAGCTGAGCACTGAGCAAAATGTCTTTTTTGACACACACACACACACGCACACCAAAAGCTGATTAGACGGTGACGTCAGAACATGGCGGCTCGGTCAGACGCTGCTTTGTGGTGACAGGTTAAATTCAGGGGTAAATTCTGAGGCTGAGGTAACGTTTTATTTCTGCAGTCGCCGTAAAGAGAGAAGGAATAATGACTAACAAATGTTTGTGTGTATACACAGGCTGTTTGTGTGTTTTTGTTTGTGTGTGTGCCCCCCCCCCCCGGACCGTGCCAGACGTGACCGCCGCAGCGCTACAGTATCCTAAATGGCTTGGCGAGGCATCGTGCCGCGGAGACAGACTGAAAATTGCTGCATCGATAAATCTCGCGGGCGAGAGGCTGCGAGGCGCGGACAGTGTGTGTGTGTGTGTGTGTGTGTGTGTGTGTGTGTGGGTGGGTGTGTGTTTGCGCCCGTATGTGTGCACGTGCGGTCCGCCCTGTCCGAGCCAGGGGCACGTGCAGCGTGATAAAGGAGGAGACCCGGAGGCCGCCGGACGGATTCGCTCCCCCTGTCCAAACCGCGATAGGGCGATTCATACATTATTGATCGCCACGGACACAGGGGTGTTTGCTCGGCGGGTGTTTGACCGGCCCCCGCTCCGCGCTGGTAATCGCTGCCGTTACGTCAGAGCGCGGTTGTTAATGTTAATCATTTAGGGTCCGATAAGGTCACTTTCCCTGAGCGGAGACATCAGACATGGCTTCGTTACAGCTGGTAGCTGCTGTTCTTCTTTTTTTTGTAAAACATGTTTGATTAGTTTCCTTCATTTAAAACCGGGTGTTGGGGAAAAAACCAAACTGCTGCCAAATGTTGCTGCTGTTGGTGATAAAAGTGGTGTTTTTTGGGTTTTTTTTCCTACTGGTGTCGTTTCTCCTCATGCGTTTTACAGCTGTTGTGTTCACCATTCCCACTCATATGGCGCATCAGGTACTTTTATTACCGGTTCAGCATCTATAAGCACCATTCATTTCCAACAGATGCACAAAAAGGTTTTTTTATTAAGTGAACAGGCTTTTCCGGTAAATTTCAACAACCTTTTGTTGCCTTTGTCTGTTGATGTTGAAAGTGAAAGAGCTAAATCGCCGTCAAACAATTACACCAAATAGGGAGAAGTTGTAGGATTGAGGCTAATTTGTGCATCGAACCTCCCAAAAAATGTAACTACGGGTCGTCGCGACGCAGAACACGAGCTGTGATTGGTCGACTCGGTGGCGTCCTGTTTCTGGCTTCTCCCCCTTCTCCGATGTCTTCGTTCATTTTCCGCATCGCGATAACTTCAGGAAAACTAAAACCGCTGTACAGCGTCCGTCGGCTCCGGCTACGTCAAGATCCGCTCGGTTCCGGTCGCCGTCGTTTCGGCGACACAACTGGTGGAAAACGGCGGCAAAGAGACTCAATCCAGTGGCCTGTAAATGCTGCCGCCATCTAGTGGTGTGGTGGTGTAAAGGCAGGGTGTAAAATCCAGTTATAGTATCATGCTATATTAATAAATAAGTTTCCTATTGTGTGGATGTGTGTGTATATATGTATATATATATATATATTATATATTAATTAGTGCACCTTTTATTTTTACTATTAGATGCTATTATTTTTACTATTAGACATGTTGAAACCAATACAAACCCTCACATTCTCTCACACGCACATGCAGTTTGAACCACACTGGCCCCTGATAATGTAAATTTTTCTAACCCTCAACTTTAACCTTTGACCTCCACCACATTTTAGACCTCTACATGACCCCCCCCCCCCACCTGCTCACGGAAAGACTCTCTCCATATGTTTGCCGTCGACTTCAATCAGTGTGTCTATGTGTGTGTGTGTGTGTGTCTGCATCAGTTACACACAACCACATGGCCATGGACACTCCGGTTCCTATTTATTTTATCATTATTGGACCAATGTTTTACAGTATTTCAATATCATAGAATCATCTTGTATAGTAGCCTATCTTCTGAATAACCATGTTTTTTGATGGGGTGGCGGGGGGGGGGTTGGCATAGACCTGGCTATTGAACTTCAATACTTTTTTGAGGCCAAGTCAAATTTTGTCCATAAGAATTATGCAGAGCACTAAAAAAGGAAACAATCAAGTTGTGACAGATGGAAAATTTTTTAGATCCATCGTTTTAATTAGATATCACTGAATTTAACTTCTTTTTAATGGTTATTTTATACCAAATTTTACTCGCGTGCAGCTGTACATGAAGAGAGGACGATTTTAGTACCCCCCCCCCCTCGGATAGAAGAGTGGTTCTGGAAAGTCTGGATCCTTCTCTTCCACTAAAGCTGTTATCAGCAGTTACAGTGGATTCCAGTGGCGAACAATGAAACTCGCCATCAAGCTTTTTTGTTCGTGGGGATGCGGTGTGTGTGTGTGTGTGTGTGTGTGTGTGTGGGGGGGGGGTTCATTGAACGCACACAAACACACACACACACAAGCAGTCTCGTGAGCCGCTTTTGCAGAGTCTTCCTCTAATGAACAGTGATTCATTGGAGGAACGTTCGAAACTGGGAATCGGAGAAATGTAATCACTGCCGATCAACAGGGGGGGGGGGCAAAAACAACAGAACTCCCCCTTAGCAGAAAGCAGCTCAATAAGGAGCTGAAACACGGCGGTGGTCCGGTCTGGTTACCGTGCCGGTGACATATCAGCAGATCTTGGAATGGGCCCCGGCCACGGTCGAGCCTAAGCCAGCGTCGGATCGGCCCCGCGGAGCCTCGGCGCGTTCGTGTCTGGGGGGGGGCATAATGTTTCTTTTCGGCACACTGATATTTCATTATTCTGGGGAGACTCCGCAGAGGCCGGGAGCAGGAAATGGCGCCGTTTTTTGTGATTGCATGTTTGTTTTTGTTTGTGTGTGTGTGTTTGTCTTTGCATCCCTAAGCCAGTGTGGTGCAGCCACTCTCACCACTGATTTGCTCCAACTCCACCCCCCCCCCCCCCGACTCCCCCTGAACGCTGCTGTTTGCTTTGGTTGACTCACTCCAGAATGATGCACGGGGGCCATTTGTTTGCCTACTTTGATTTTGAACGAGCAATTATGCATGGGGGGCGTGGGGGGGGGGGGTGTAAATGCCCTCCGGATGTAGCAGGTGTGTGGATGCATATTTTGTGCGTGCATGTGTGCGTGCGTGTGTGTGTGCTTGTGTACACACCGTATGTTCTGCTCAAAGTCACAAACGCTAAGGGTCATAAATAATGGGGCCATTAGGTAGAGCAGGTGTTTTGCTTTGTGTTTCTGTTCGTTTATTTATTTACTTTTGTGTATTTCCCTACGTGTCTACGCTCATGTTGTCACCCTCTCTCACACCAGATCTTCTGCCTCTATTCCCTCATCTTCTTTAATTCACATTGAACAGAAGAGGAGTCGACCTCATCTTATCTTATTCGTTTTGTTTACGTCGCCTCACGATATTTTTCCGCCCACATCTGCTGCAACCACATCAGGGCCTGTACGTTTCAGACCAGGGCGAATATAAACACTTTGACAAACACATGTGAAGTTTTACACACCTGAGTTCCTGCACTATGAAGCACAGCAGCGTCCTGATGCTTCACTCTGAGGGAAACGAACACGCTCACGCCGAAATACGCTCGAGGACTCGCACGTTTCATCTGGGGAGCGTAGCTCTGTTTCGAAAGCAAAACAAGCCTCTCCGTCGCCGACGCGCCAGGAAGAACCCCCCCGGTGTGCCGGCGTCCACGCTGTGTTTCCCTGGCAACCTGCAGACACAGGTTGCCGGCTCTGGTCTCAGGTCAGTCGGCTGCAGTAAACCAGCACATTTCGGCGGAGGTTTTCAATCGGACGATTTATATGTGCAGCTCGGTTTGTGCTGCACCCCCCGAGAACAGGTTCTTCCTCGAGGTTAGGCGACTGTTATCGTCATGGTTACGACAGCAAACAGGGAGGTCAAGGTTGTGGAACGGTCTCACAACAAGCAACGAGTCTGTCGCGGTTTGTCCACCCACCCATCTACCCAGCGACTTGTGCCGCTCTGTCCACTCCGTCAGCCGGCGTCCTCCCCCGCCCCCGCCATGGTCGCCACGACGCCCGTTGGAGGTGGCGGTGGGATGCTGTGAAAGAGCGCGGTCTCCGAGGATTTTACCGAAACCAGGAACCAACTGATCAAAGACTAATTAAAACCACGATATTGATCAGATATTTAACACCATACATATATATATGTGTATGTATGTGTATCTATAGACAAATTGGAGATTAAAGGTTACAGTGATACTGATGCTCATTTTGTGTGTCATATATATATATATATATATATATATGTATATATACAATATATATATATATATATATATATGTATATATACAATGTGTTGCTTGTTTAATCTTCTCACATGTCTGAACATGGTTAGAATTTTCCTCACGTCCTTTTTTGTAGTTTCTCTTTTCTTTCATAAAAGTTTTTTTGTAAACATCAGAGAAAAGCCACTAATCAAGTATTTTGTTTTTGTTTGTTTTGTCCTTCTTTCTGATGCATTTGCTTTTTCTTTTGGTCAATTTACTGGTTAGATGTCAATGAACATTTACACTATGTTTCCTTCAGCAGAGAGAGAAAATGAGTCCCCAACCAAATGATATCATATCCAGCGTTTGCAGTGTGAACAGTACCAGCTGCTCTGCAGACATGGCTCAGAAGCGCGGGGGGGGCGGCCGCTGGGGGGGGGCACGACGCCGAGCTCTGGTCTGTGCCTGAGCCACGGACGCTCGGCCCTGCTCTCCAGATGTTATCCTGCTGTTTCACTGTGGATTTACTGGTCACACCTTTTACTTTATGACACTCATAAGACACTGAATTCCAACCTGGGTGGGCTTTTCTCTGAGGTCTCCGTTCTCCTTCTCCGTCTTTTATCTCCTGTTGCGTTGCCCGTTGCTTCAGTTCGACCCCGTAATTGACTTTTAATTTGCATCTTTTAGCTTCTTAGCGTAGAGTCTGTTTCTCCTGGCTCGTTATGTAGTTTTCCTTTTTTTTTTTTTTTTATAACTGTACAGTGTCATTTTCCTGCTCATGAAAATATAACAAATACCCTTTGCTTAATTAAAAAACACAAACACACACACACACACACACACACATGCAAAAGCAAGACCAGTATCACTGTGACCTTTAATCTCCAATTTGTCTATCTTTGCATGGGTTTAGAGGGACAGCAAGCAGAACAGAGAACATCTTGTTTGTGTGTGTGTGTGTGTGTGTGTGTGTGTGTGTGTGTGTGTGTGTGTGTGTGTGTGTGTGTGTGTGCGTGTTTGTGTGCGCGCCTGTCATCCTGTGTGGCTGAGTCACAGTGTGTTTTAAGTGATGAGGTGGTCTGGTCCTTATCTTGTCCCCAGTAGGACGTTGTAAGCTGCTTAAGTGTCCATCCCCTTTTTGTCGGAGCTCCACGTCCAGGACTTTAGCCCCCCCCCCCCCCCCCCGAGAGAAAATAGCTCAACCCCTCCCACCCCCACATTTAGCCCTTTTCCAAACCTGCTTATCCCTCTTCTCTGCGGCTCTGGACAGAACACATACATGAATGTGAAACCTATATTTGGCCGCTCTAGTGCTAGCCGCGTGAATAGCTTCATTTCTTCGAATCTGGCGAGCGAGTTATTGTTTCATAGAATAAAATCCACATTACTAATTAGCTTGTTAGCCTATGAGCTAGTCACGGTACATTATTAAGGCCTGCAGGAATATCGGGAAAACCAAGCTACTGGTGGAGTTTTGGAGGAATTTCCCAATCGTGATGTGCCCCCCCCCAACTGTCAAAAACAAAGGAATGTGAATTAGCTACTGTTGTGCACCTTTAAAACAGGCAACAGCTGAGGCTCATGGATTTTCTAGCATTTAGCCAATGACAATATCAAACTGGCATTTCTCAGACATGACATAGACTTATTATAATGAAGGATTTCACTGAAAGAAAAAATTAAAATGTGATTTTTCTCAATGGGGAAAAGTAGCGTCCACCCTGCTTATATTAAACGATACCAGATCATCGTCGTCATCAGCCGAATACGGCGTCCGACCTCCGCTGGGGGAGGCGGGCCTTTTATTCTTTTAGTATCTGGAATCGTGACCATAGAGTTTTAGATAAGTTTGGTGATTAAAATACACGATAGAAGCGTGGGGTTTTTTGAGATCGTCTTCGGGTCCAAAGAGGCGACCCTGGGCCCTTTCTGCCGTTGCGTTCATCAAAATAAATCAGGCTTTGTCCTCACCGTGCCCCCCGGCGGCGGTCGGCTGGGAGCCACTCCAGAGCTTTTAGAGTCACAGGGTCCTCATGAGATGCCGCCGCCGCCGCCTCTGGATCCAACACTTTTCGTTTAATAAGCCTCTTTCATCCTGCCTTAAGCTCCGCGTCTCCACTGAAGGACAATCTCCTCTTTTTTCTTTCTTTTCATCTGTCTTTCTTTTCTTTGCCTTTCTTTTATTGTGTGCATGGAGGGGGGATTAAAGCGAACCTTGCCGATCTGTCGCTCTCAGCATCTTTTCGAAACCTTATTTTGAAATTATATCACATTAGCCCCCCTCCTCTGTTTTTCCTTTTGCTTTTGTGTTTAGTTTTTAGCAATTGATATGACGATTTTTTTTTTTTTCACCACTGACGTCTTATTTTACCAGATTTCACCTTGAGTTTCTGATCCGTTGTCCCAATAAGTATCTTAACCTGTGCATTTTGAGCCCAGTGGTGCAGCGGCGTCGTGTCCCAGGTTTAAAGGACGAGGCCGAGATTATTCTTTATTTTTCTCCTCGACAGCGACGTGTGCGAGCCTGCGTCTCGGTACTTTCCTACCGATCCACCCCGTGACTCTCGGCCCCAAAACCCATCGATTCCCCTGAAACACGTGAAACTCTAAAAAAAAGATTCTCGCAAATGTATCGTTTAATTTCATTTTAATCCCCTAAAACAGCTGCACACTGTAGTTTTTCCAATTGCTACTCAAACGGGAGGGATTAGCGGGTTTGTTGGGGACTATTTGCAGCAGCGCGTTAATACACTTTTGGTTCCCTAGTGGGTATTTATGGTACTTACAGGTTTATGGTAATGAAGCCGCGCGTCACCCATCGGCTCAGTGATGTGTTGTTTTTTTTTTTTTTAATAGTTTTTAGACGACGTCAGAGAAGATTTCAGGGTCTGAACACACAGTACTGGATTCCTTTTATTCTCGATTCATGTCTTCTCATGGGATTTGTTGAGAAGTCGGAAGAAATATATAAATCCACCATCATTGTCCTGTAACTGTTGCATGAAAACACACAGGCAGACGTTACAGTTCCTATCTACACTGCCACAATGGCCACGTTCCCTTTTCCCCTCTATTTCTAAATACAGTAGGTAATATAAATGAGTAAATTATGGATATTTTAAAACATCTCTGTCTCACAGATGAAACTGAAGTTGAACTGAAATGAGATAATGATTTCAACTTTAAGGGAAGTGTGTGTGTCTGAGTGTGTCTTTTATCTGAGTGTGTGTCTTTTATCTGGCATTTAATGTCGTATTCACTAAGTATTTTTGTGTCAAAACCATAACATAACAAATAGTTGCTATTTCTTTCTTTAACACATTTTGTCTAGAAATTCAAACGCTCTCTTAAACTGTCTCGTGAGCTTCCTGCCGCTTCCTTTTTTTGGGGTTTTAGTGCCCCCCCCCCCCCGATTCGAGGGCTGCTGCGGGCTTTAAGACCTCGTCCTTGGTCCGGGGTTTTTACAGGGGAATGAAATATTCAGCAGCCGGCGCTGCTCCGTGACCTGCTGCAGCACCGCCAACGAATCCACAAACAAAATTCTTTTCTTCCCCTCTGTTATTCTTTTCTTGTATTTTTCCTGGATTTGCTTTCTCCTCAACCTGCCTTCCTCTGTCTCTCTGTGCCCCCCCCACCCCCAATCCTGTGTGGACCATGAGGTGCTGTGGATGATTTATTGTCCATATTTAGTAAAGCCTGTCAAAGAACCTGCGTATGGGTTTGATGACCACCGAGCTTTCTTTTTTCTTCTTTTTTCTTCCTACATTGCCACGATACTGGATTTTCCCAATAAACACTCGCTCTGTTTTCCTTTTCTTTTTTTTTTTAATAAACTGATCCAGATGAGAAATTTGCACGGAGCCAGAGAAGCTGCCCCCCCCCCATAGCAGCGGTGCAAACGTTGTCTAAAGCCGTGGCAATATAATAACAATTATGTTTGTGTTTCTCATCTCATTTTTTTACCCCCCCCCCTCGTTTCAGCTCAGACTGGTGGAAGTTTTAATAGCTCCGGCCCTTTGTTCTCCGCTGCCGAGCCGATAATTCTCCTACCTTTGGTCTGAACGACCTCGAGTACACGTCATCCATCTTGACACTTTAATGGCCCCAAAAGCCGCCACGTCGTTTTCCTCGATGATAACTGGGAAAAAAAAATGCCTGTAGCCCTAATGTATTTCTTTAATTGCATCTGCCAGGTGTTTTGAAATTTACATTATCCTTTAGAGCCCTTAAGTTCCGGGACCAGCCCCCCCCCCTTTTTAAACCCCATACAAATCCTGTTGTGCATTTTGAAAAATTCATTACTACTTGGAAAATCATTGCCGTTTTGTGTTTGTTTTTTTTATAATCTAATTGTGTTGTGGCGGAGCTCGCCGGGCGTCCCAGACTTTCCCTTTAAGCTTAAAGGTCACATCTTTCAACCACAGCCAATTAATGTCCATCAGTTGTGTTTGTGTGTGTGTGTTTTTGTTTTTTTTTATTAAAATAAAAAGAAAAATAAAGGGTGGTCAACCTCTGATCACGGCAAATGACAGAGAAACAGCTGAAATTTCAGAATGAAAATGCAAATGAAAGGCTGAGTAGATTCTTGCTCTGCAGCAGTGACTGGCAGCAGCCTGGTTATTATTCTTATTTCTTTTTTTTTGCCCACAATACTCTTTCTATTGTTATTATCATTTTCTTGGAAAAAACACATCCGTAATGAAAGTGTCTGTTGTATTTAAACCGGTAATCTCATAGTAGTCTAGTAGTGTACGTCAAAGTGTTTCCTTTTTTTGTTTTTCCATAATCAAACATTGATTAATGTCAGTCTAAAGAGAGAGAAATCAACATCTGGATGAGAGAAGGGAATTAAACCCAGATCTGCTATTCATTGTCTTCTGTCCCTTAGCTCCTCCACAATGAGGCTAAATTTACATACCGAGCAGATGGAACCGCACTGGAGAGGTAAATCTTGCGGTGGGACCGGTTCCGGGGGGGGGGGGTATTTTAGACACTGCTCTGGGTCCCTCTACCATCACCAAGTCTCTCTTGGGTTCTGCGGTTCCCGCGTTGAATCCGGGTTCGGTACGACTGCGATTGTCTGATAGTCGAAGGATGGATTTATTTATTTATTTATCTTGGTGGACTTTTCCTTTAAGACCCCGGCATCTCAGTAAATCGAGTGTTTTTCGTGTTTGTGAGAAAACTGAAGTGGCGACTCTGAGATGTTCTCGCAGATTTTTTCCCGGGCATCTGTAAGCGGTTTTATTCCATCTCTCTCACAAGAGTTCAGACTGTTCTCTCTGATAATTATTTTTGCTTGAGTGTGTGTGTGTGTGTGTGTGTGTGGCCCCTGGGAAAAAGAGAGCAGCTATGGCTAGACAGGACTGTCATGGGAAATCACCTCGCTAAGAGTTGGGGGGGGGGGTAAGACAATACCTGCAGCAAGGGCCCACCTGACACACACACACACACATGCACACTCTATTCCAAAAAACTCAGCCCATGTTGAATACTAATGGCCTTATTCTCTCTCTCTCTCTCTCTCTCTCTCTCTCTCTCTCTCTCTCTCTCTCTCTCTCTCGCCACCCGTCTCTCCTTCCTCGCGTCGTTCCAGATGTGACTCAGAGAACCGTTACCTTGGCAACCCTCTCCGGGGAACATGTTATTGTAAGTATCCGGCCTCCCGCCGCCACAGCTGAGTCCCCCCCGCCTCCCTGGCGCACACACACACACACACACACACACACACACACACACACACACACACGCACATGCACAAACAGGTAGAACGTGTCGCTCTCTACAGCGTCGGTCTGTTTATCCCAGGAATCGGAGCCCAATGTTCACTTCCGTGAGGGAACACAGACCAGGATGAAGTTGTTTTGGTCTTTGTTTTTTTTTTTCGCTCAATTTGAACCTGGTCAAAAAAACTTTGAGAGAGAAGTTGCAGAGGGCACGAAATTAAGGAGGCGGATCGCGCCTGTCTGCAGCGACGCTCCGACCGAATCTGTCGTCGTTTCATAGTGAACGTGGAACCGTTCTAGGTTTGCGAGGTTCCTGTTTTAAAAAAAATAAAATAAAAATGTAGTTTTAACTTTTGTGGCAAATAGACATTGGTCAGTTTGAGTTATGGCAAAAGGCCATGGCTCCCCAGTGTACCTAGTATTAATGGTGCCAAAAATTAACCGAATTACCCAGAACTACTGAAAAAAATATAAAACACTTGTCCTGCTGCTTAATCCGTTTCTCTGCTGTTATATTGTTTACTGCATTGAGTTTGTTTTCCAACAGTTACATCGAAAAACGCAGCTTTCAGTGCAGCCTGGGAGCTTGAAGGAGAGTAAGGCACCTAATCGGGGTTTGTTTATTTGTTTTTGTTTTGGTGAAAAAAACAACGACCGCTTGGAGCATGCTCAGAGGAGGTCGGTGCGAAGACGGGCGTACAAACAAAAACACTACGCACACCGTCTGTATTTACCTTTTTTTTCAGGGGATCTTGGAGGTTTAAGACGTATCTAGAAAAAAATCTTCTGTGACTTCCTCCCTCCGCCCTGGAGTTGTTTTTCTTCATTAGAAAACAAAAGACAAAAAAGCCCACCTGTTTTTATTGCTTCTAATCCACGAGCGCACCAAAATCCGTCAGCCGGGCCGTTGGCGCGGTGCGAGAGACCAGGCAGCGACGGGGACGAGACTCGGGTTAAAGGTAGCGGGACGCTCGGCGCCGTTTCCACAGCGACATCGAGCTCCTCCATAACAGCCCCTTCGCCCCGACGATCAACATTCTTCTGATCTTAGCAGCTTTGGTTCATGTTTATGCGGCTAAACTTCTTGGTTAAGATCAGGAGAAGACTGTCATGGCCTCCTGCTGTTTAAGTCTTGTTCTTTGTAAGGTACAACCCCCCCCCCCTTCCTGGCCACCTTGACCTCCTCCCTAAGAGGTCGCCCCCCTCCTGCCCATCACCTCTCGGAGAGGAAAGGGTTGTTTAAAACGTGAGCGATTTTCCTCTTTGACCTCACAAATGGCCACGGCGTCATTGCCCCATGGGGGGGGCATCATATCCATTTGGAATCAGGTCGTGGAAACACATGTTTCTGCAAAAAAAATAAAAATTTCAAGATAGGAAGCTAAAAAAGCCAGAACATTTTTTGTCGCAGTGGGTTTGGGAGATTTCCCGGCTTATTTCTTTTTATTTTTTATTTTTTACAGGGGACAGGGAGAAAGAGACGGCGTTTCATGTCCGGGACTCGGTTTTTCCTGTTTCTCCTGTTTTCCAGATGCGAGCTGGGTTCACACTGATTCAGCTCATTTGCAACAAATTTGCCGATCTTCCCTTTTTAAAGGGCAGATGGAGGAGGGACGTTTGTAATCGAAACAGATGTTTTGTTTTGGTTTTTTTGTCCATCCGCTCTGCGGCGCTCTCTCACAGATGCATCCGCCCCCTTCAGCCCCCGAACACCCCCCCCCGAACCCATCGGTTCTAATATCAAAACACACACCAGAATAAGGTTCAAGTCCTTGTCAATGTCAATAGCCCTCCAGCCTGAGTCGGCCGAGGGAGGCTTGAAAGGAAGGGGGAGGGCGTTGGCGGGGGGGGTGGGGGGGTGGTATGCAGCAATCAGAGGGAGTCGTGCCACAGATCGCACCGGTCACCGCAAATATGCCTTTGATGGCGAGAGAAACCTCGGTCCAAGTGCGCTCGCAGCCCTTTTTATTTTAAATCCTGTGATGCCTTCAATGTGCTTCTGAAAGCGCGGAAACAGAGATCTGCCCTTTTAAGGAGCGGCACCAGTCAGAGCTGGGGAGAATCCGCCTGTTACTTCGATGGTCTGCAACAGTTCCAGCTCGTACGCGGCTCTGGGGCCGAAGCGAGCTGCGTAAACGGGCCTTTCCGAGCCGACGGGTGATGTGCCCCCCCCCCAACGTCTGCTGCCCTCAGGACTGAGGTCTGGAGGCACTAGAGGGCACCAGTGCAGTGCCCTTGCCCCTAGTGTCGCTTAAGGGCTTCAGTTAATAGACAGGCCATGGAGTCAGATGTGGAAACACAGAGGAACATGTTTTAATGGCTTTTAAAGTCTGGGCTGGGGGAGTGTGAGGTGGGGGGGGCACCACTCCTCCATATCACTATGGCTGCAGCTGAAGTGGTGTGTTTTTCTCCCCCCATGAGTTTGACTACATAATGTCCCGTCATTAATGTGACATTATCTTTCTCTGCCGTCAGTGAAATGGGGTTGAGCTTTGTTTGAATAAGAGCAGGCGCACTCAGACGTACGCGGATGGATGCACACGACGGCCTTGCTCACACACACACACATCCACACACACACACACACAGAAACGCACACACACATGCCCACGCAGAGGACGAGTGTGTATGAGCGACTGATTTAAGAGCCATCAATGTCTCTGCGTTTCGAGGAGAGTGGCCGCGATGGCGGCTGAGGTCAATATTAGCCTTAGACGTCGTAGGAGCTGATAAAGGAAAAAGGCTTTACTTTTCCAGTCGTGCAAAAATTAAACATGGGGAGTCGGGGGGGGGGTCTGAAAGATTTAGGGTAGAAGTTTCTGGTAGATCTGCACCGACCGTGAAGATTTTTCCTTTGACGTGGGGAGATGGCGGGAGGGTTATTAGGTGGCTGACAGGTGCCGGTCACGTGGATCATCCCGTCACCCTGGGAGGAGGAGGAGGAGGAGGAGGAGGAGGAGGAGGAGGAGGAGGAGGAGCACGATCCGCCCACCGAGGTTCAGTCCTCCTGGGTGTCACACCTTCATAGAGGATGCGTGGTGGAGGTGGATTCTCTCTGCAAACTGTATGATTCTGCTTAATTCTTTTTATCTTTTCTTGAATTCTTCGCCTTTACATTGTGAAACATTAGCAACTGCCATCAAATCTAAGCTAAGAGCGACCTGTTGCCAGTGGCTGCAGCTTTCTTGCGTTGCCACAGGCCAGTAAAAGCCTACGGCCACTTTATTCTTGCCGGCACGGCCCACGAACCTGTAGCCCCGCGACGGGCAAACCCACGCTCGGGGGCTGTGTAGTCCGAGGGACGTAGCTGCCTGCCTGTACGTCCGAGGACACCAACGTGTGACGGTGGCGTTAGTGACCGATGCTCCGCAGGCCGTCCTCCATCGGGGAGGGGGCGCGGATCGCGGTCGACCGAACCCCCTTCCTCCAACAGGATGCAGCTTCGAAGGATTGTAAGATTCGTATCTTGTAAGGTCGTGATGGCGTGTACGTGCTGGCTTGCCACCGCCTCTACAGCCGGTTGGATTTCAGACCCGTCTGCATGGAAGCGTCCGTCTGCTTCTGATGAAAAAAAACAAAAACCAAATTGCAGGGCACCAAACGTCCAGGAATAACTGTCATAGGCACTCACTGAAAAAAGCCCTAAAAGGTGAAGGGACATCTCCTCCGAATCAAACAAACTACTCCGCTCAGCGTCTTTATCTCCCACCTATTTGAATAAAGGCGATATTTCAATTCGGATGTAAACGGAGTCGTTGAACTCTGCAGGCGGTCGTAAAGTTAAGATGTAGGGGGGGGCTCACACACCGGGGGTCGAGGGATAAATCAGTCATTCATTCCCAGCACCAGGGGCGCAGTCACCGGGGGGGTCGCCCGGGGCAACGGTGAAGCCCTTTCGCTGTCGCCGCTCCCTGACAGCAGCAGGGGGGTGCGCTGCTTTTTCTTATCGGCGGGATGATTTCATCGTCGTGTTCAGTTGATAATGACAGAAGGAAAAGGGGGAGAAAATAACGACATCAGCTTTGTCGAGATTAGTTCCTCAAACACTGTGGTAAAAGCAGCAGCGTCACTTCGTTTAGTGATTTCTCTCCTTATTTTTCCTCCCTTCATCCGACTGATGAATGTGAGCACGCGGCCTTCGACGGCGGCGTCACCTCGTCTCACGTCGGGAGCGATGCGTCGGCCGAGTTAGCGCCGTCATCGCGAGCTGCCGGTCGAACGATCGGAAGCTGCTTTCGCCGTTTAATGAGTTAATGATGAGTCAGGCTGCCGCTTTTTTATGAGCAGACATCGGCAGGATATTGCTTCAATAAACCCGTTGACATATCCCGTCACGGTCGTCCACGGGGGGGGGGTCTAACTGCGGACGGCCACTAAGCGTCTCACCGCTCCTACTGGGAGAGGACGGCGAGACAGCGGCTGACACCAGTCAGGCAGTGGCTGCTCGCTGCCCCCCCACCCTGACCTCCCAAACCCCAGGGGGCGAAAAGCTCAGTCCAAGTCCAAGGATCCAAGGATCCAAGGATCCTTGGACTTGGACCCTGATGCGGATCGAAGGCTGATCTGTTGATAGAAGTGAGTGAGTTCCATGACCAGGTCTGACCTTGAAGTAGTGAGCATGGCGGCGAGCGCCTTCGTTCCCGGGGTCCCGAGGCCGTTCGTTAGGCCACAATCGCCATTTTGACCCCGATGAAGATCAGAGCGGCATCGGAACCCTTTTCCGTCTAAATAAGACCTGCGGATTGGGACACTGATTGTGCAGGTGTTTTCCATTCACGCCGTCCTTCTCTCTTGCCTTCCTCTCTGCGTGTCACTGTACTTTTAATCGTGCCATATCCACCTTTAAAAACTTTAAAAACACATTGATTTTCATTCTATTCTATTTTCATTTTTATTCATTTTTATGATGAAGACCAAGTTTCTAGCAATTCGACGGATTCGTGCAAACGTTACCTCCAGGTCATCTTGACCTGCGGTCCAGAGACTGTTAATCAGCCAGTGTTTGTCCTTGTGTTTACCCCCCCTCCTCCCGCCACCCAGTTCGAGCCTGTTTCTCTGGCGAGCGGACGCCATGGCATCTGCGCCCCCCCCCCCACGCTCCGCCAGGCAGGTGTTGCAAATGGGAAATAACGAGTTGTTAACAAGCATTAAATGAAAACCTCGGCGACGGATTCCGACAAACCGACGTAGCCGAGTTCTCGCTTGTTTTTATTTTGTTTTGTTTTTTTAGTTTCTATCCGGAACCGACGGCCGGAATATCAGATTAGGGTTTACGGGGCGTGAGGGCTCCCCCTCCTCCCCCTCCTCCCCCTCCTCGTTCCCCGTCGCTGACTATTGGCTGAATCTGCTCAGGTGTGACAGTAATGAGAACGCCATCTGTGAACCTGAGAAACTGGCACCAACTATTTCTATTCCAGTTCTTTCAGGGGGGGTTGATGACTTTTCCTGATAACCCCCCTGACACGACTCCTCCGGTCTGGGCACCTAAGTGAGACCGCTGTTGGATCTCTTCCGACAGGATTTGTAATTAGCTGGGATGAACTTTTAAACCAAAATACGTGCAGACACGTATAGCACCTTGTAAATACACACACACACACACACGCACACACACACACAGACACACACGCACAGACACACAACAACAGATGCAGGTAGATGGATGCAACCACCAAGACATGCATGCACATTCACAGACATGAGGACTGGATGCCTGGCGAGGTAAATACAGACGTAATGTATAGACACACACACACACACACACGCAAGTCCCTCTCTGCTTTACAAAGTATTAAAAAAAACCCAAATACTGTGAAGTTGTGCCGAGGACCCCTTGTGGGATAAACAGTGGCGGCGGCGGCGGCGGCGGCAGTGCACGTCTGCCTGCGAGGGAAGAAGATCGCGATGCCGAGGAGGAAAAAAAAAAAAGCAACCAGAAATCGTCTTTGATCTGCTGATATCTGCTGCTCGGGCTAACTCGCCATGAAGGCTGAACAAAACAAGACTGTTTGTCAGACATACATTTTTTTTGCTTTCGTCTTGGTGACGCCCCGGGATCGTACAGTGGAGAGGAAGGAAGGTGATAATTAAACCCCCCCCCACAGCCTGTGACACAAAGTTTATCCCTCTTTTGGTTTTCTCCTTCTCCAGAAGTTAAAACAACTCTCACGGTCTCTCTATCGACTGCTGGCACTCGTCGTCCGGCGGTGGCGACGGGTTAACACCCCCCGCCCCCTTAAACGGCCCCGGATGTTCCTGTCAACGTGTCTGACCGAGCGACCGATCCACGTTAATAAACGACCGCCCTCTTCCTCGCTTTGTCATTACAGAACTGGAATAACGGCCATTTAAAAACCTCTGCAGCCTTATGTAATTTATTTTGACGGGGCGCGAACAGAACGTTTAGCGTTCCTGTGTCTCCCTTCGTAACTAAGAGCTGAGGTGTAATTACAGACTCGCGTCGCTCGCCGCGTTGAAAAATGATACAAATCAGCGGCGGCGGACAAAGTATTTGTCTCTTTTTATTAAAGTGAAAGTAAAAAAAGCCGAATTTGTAAAGTGCTGCGTTCAAAACCTGAGGTAAAAAGTACAGAGATATTTTCAGCAAAATGAGCCTAAAAATATCCAACGTGCAGTTCAAAAGCAACAAAACTGTACTTGGATACGCTTTTGCGGTGGCGTTCCACCACTGCTGATCGGCCACAGTCAGCGAAAAAACGATGCTCTCCCGTGGTTAGCCCCACCCCCCCACCAAGCGGGCGGGCGGGCGAACAAGGTGACCCAGCGTGGCTCCTGCCGTCCGTCCAGATGTTGGACCCCCCCCACGTACATTGGCTGTTGTCTCGCTGACAAAGAGCCGCATCCAAAAAAAAAAAGAGAAAAGGATGAGATCATCGAGAGAACGTGATCATGTGGCGTCTCGCTCTCGTTCCATCGACTCGGCCATTTGCTTGTCGAAGACCCCGACATCCTCGTGTTCATATTTACAAACACTTATTTATTCTTGTCCCCGATTGAGACCCCAGACCGGGACTTTTCCGACTGTAGCCGTATTCGGCCTGATTGAATATCGACTGGCGGCCGAGCGGCGGCCACGCTCTCACCTCAATAAATCTGTGTGCGAAGGGGCGACGCTGATGAAACCGCTGCGAATGGAGGGTTTTTTTTCGTTGGGGTCGGGGGGGGGGGGCAAGATCCGAGGACCGGCCCGGATCCGTCACAGACCGAATCCACCGCGCATCGATACAAAACACTGAAAAAAGAACTGGCAGAAGTTTTTCCCTGAGATGAAATGAGCCGCTGCTAATGATGTGTTGATGGGTTTGATTTAACATTTCTGTTTCCTTGTCCTGTCTTTGTCTCCTGCTCTGTAGACAACCTGCTGATCGACTACCAGTTTACCTTCAGTTTGCTTCAGGAGGACGACCGCCACTACACCGCCATCAACTTCATGGCCACACCTGAGCAGGTGAGGCCCTCGCTCCTCTTCCTGTGTCTGGATCCACGGCGATTTTCCTTTAAGTTATTAAGACTCCTAAGGTACTTTTCAAGGACGACGATGATGACGATGACGTGACAAAGGTCACTGGCTGAACTTTAACTTGCTGAAATGCAACACAGATCATTTGATTAAAAGTTGTTGTTTTTCCCAGAGTCGGCTTATAAAAGAAGCTATAGATCATTTATTCTCTAAATGAATGAATCTGCTGCCAGACTCTGAGAGACTTATACATCTTTTAAGCTTCTACCGGACCTGTTTTTCCTCATCGGTGCCCAGAGGTGCGTTCGGATGCATCTCAAAGTTGGGTTTTATCATTTTTTTTCGAGGCAGCATTGTATGGGCGATCAATGCAACGCTGTAAAGGCGGTCGGGGCCGAGAGGTTCGGATTCGCCCCCAGGGTGGCGAGCCGAGGTGAAGACGGGTCGGCTCAGGTTAGGAACGTTCCAACCGAGAGTTTTTCCTTTAACATTTTACTTTGTGAATTTACGCAAGAAAAAGTAGGTCAAAGGAGAGAGAACCTGATGGAAAGAAAGTAAAACGAGAGGAAGGTGTCCAACAGCGTCATGGACGACAGGATCAGCCCAGTAGTCGGCGAATGACCCGAGAAATTAGACTTGTTTCGCGTCTGGATGCGTCTCGGCCTTTGTCAGCTGGTTCACATCCACCGAATTTAGATCTGCATCAGTTTGTCCACGAGCGTCCTAATTTTCTGTCATTATTATTAATTTTTTCTTACGTCAAAGCCAATTAACTCAACCATGCACATGTTCCTTTTTTTTTTTTTTTTTACTTGCAGGCCAACAAGAATCTGGACATGTCCATCAACGCGTCCAACAACTTCAACCTCAACATCACTTGGTCCTTGAGCTCAACAGGTAGACGACACAATCATCAATACACCCCCCCCCCCAAAATATTTCTGTTAAACCCCTCGAATTAAAGCTGAAGGTCGACACTTGAATTAAACCTCGATACAAATCCACTGTGGTTTGACCACAGAAGCAAAATTATGGAAAATGTGTCCAAATATGCTTAATAATAGAATAGTCCCATTGAGTTTGGACGTTTAACGGTTAAAATGAGGGATGAAGAAAAGCTGGATTCAGTAAGTTCAGAGCTGAAGTGGAAGCCGAGTAGAAACCTGCTCCGTTCAGTCACATCACATTTAGAATTTTATTCTTCGTGGCTAAAAAACAGTTAAGAGAACGAGCTGTTATATTAAATGTAATCTGGTTTGAATTTTTACAGTGGTTCACTTGTTTACTCTTAGTCTCTGTCACAAAAATGTCCCCAGTCAGTGGCCGAGTGTCCTTAAGTAAAAATTGGTCAGACCCCCCAAAACATCAGAGGCTGCTTTTTTTTTTTTTTTTTTTTTTTAACATTTTTCCTCCCTTTTTTTCCAAAAAAAAAAAACTGCTCTCTCTCGGTGCCGGGCCCTCGGGGCCCCCCTTCAGTTTGTTTTGGCCTTCTGCCTGTGTGTGTGTGAGCCTGCTAAACTGGGGGCCAAAACGCTGGGCCCGACGAGTCTAAATGGCTGATTGAGGGTTAAGTCTTGGTTTTTAGGCGTTTCGGTCAGACTCGGGTTTAGGCTCGGGTTAGGTTAAAGGGTTGGGGGTTTCAGTTGTCATGGAAACGTTTCAGGGGAATGGGGCGTGGGAATGCATTATGTAAAAAGACGGGCCCCCACCGACACAGTAGTGGAAGGACATCTGGGCGTGCGATGGCGTGCGGTCGTTTAGCATTTAACGGCCCCCGATAAAGCAGGATGAGGAAATATTTCATTCAGTGTCGGAATAAAAACCAAACAGCTCAGCCATGAACACAGAGCCGCTGAAAATTCTCCAACGGATCCCTCACGGAGCTCGATTCACACCGCACGAATACACGTTTTTTTTAGCTAAAGAGAAACTGCCGATATCAAAAATAGAAGGTCCGGCAGGGCCGTCGGTCGGGCCCTGGTCACCGGTTCTGACATAAATGTCACGTGACCCAATCGTGGCGATGAAAGCCCAAAAGAGGGGACGCGTAGAACTGAAACCCCCGAAACGCCAGAGGCTCTTCGTCACAAAACAGTCCCGCTCTTGTCTCGGCAGCTTCGCGGATTATGAAATACTGAAAATTTCTGTCCAACCATGACGACTCTCTGTCCCTCGCAGCCGGCACCATCTCGGGCGAGGAGATGCCCATCGTGGCCAGGACCAACATCAAGGAGCACCGGGACAGCCTGTCCTGCGAGAAGTTCAACTTCCGCCTCCACCACAACATCACCTTCTACGTCTACGTGTCCAACTTCAGCTGGCCCATCAAGATCCAGGTAGGAGGCCCGGGTGGGGGGGGGTCCTCTGTACTGTTAATTAACCTTTCGTTTGAGAAGGTTCTGGTGTTAAATGATTGAAGATTAATGCAGCTGTCTTGCGACCGACCGTTGAGGTGCTCGGAGGAACAAACCGGAGCGCAGCGTGTGGTTTGCATCGTCGTCGTCCTCACCCTCGTCCTTGTCTTCGCCGTCCACAGTGTTCCGGCGCCGCCTCTCCGCGGAACATACAGCCATGGCCAGGCGCCGGGCATAAACCATTATGAAAAGTGTTTGGCAAATCCGCTATCACAATTAATGATCTGTGAGTTTCCCGATGTCTCTCCATCAATTACGCAGCGGCGGATTAAATCTCCGAGCGCCAGCCGCTGCTGCACACACACACACACACACACACACATACACACACACACACACACAGACTAAATATTCACGCTCCGGCCTTATGATCCGTTAAATTGAAGTAGACTTTTAGCGGCGATATTTTAAGATGTCTGTCGTGCAGGGTGTGGGCGTCGCGCTGATGGATGGAGTCAGGAAGTGACACAATGGAGGAATTAGGGGAGAGCGAGGACGGGCTGGGCGGTTGACTCATGTCGCGACCGCCACGGGGAACAGCGGGTTCCTGCGGGGGGGGGGGTCCACAGAAGAGGAGCCTGAGAACTGAAGGCTCCTCCTCCTGTTCTACTGTTGGAGGCTGAAGGAACCACAAGTGGGCCTGTGTTGTGGGAGAACCGTGTTCTACTGGGGTAATGAGATGAGATGGTTTCTGACCATTAAGAGCTTTGTTGGTGAGGAGGAGGATTTAAATTGTGTTCTAGGTTTCACAGGGAGCCAGTGCAGAAATCGGTGATCTGGTTCTCTGGTTCCCGTCTAGTTCTGGTTCTGGATCAGTTGGAGAGCGTTTAAAGTTTAGGACGCGTGGCCTTGTTTTCTTAACAGGTCCAGACCCGGGTTTAACTCTTCCTGACGGGTCTAGACCCGGGTTTAACTCTTCCTGACGGGTCCAGACCCGGGTTTAACTCACGTGTAGCCGTTAACGTGGTGAAACGTTGGCTCGTCCATTTTTTTTTTTTTTTGAAACCCAAGACATGACATATAAAACCTTATCGAATGATTTACAGTGGAAGCATAATTTAGTAACTGTATCCCATCAGCGTGTTGTTATCACCGTTGTTTTGTGTATATTAATGCCAGTGTTTATTGCCCCCCCACCACCACCAGCCCCCTGCAGCTCGTCACAGGTCGTTTGTCCATCGATCGCTGCCCCCTCATATGCATTTCCCATTAATGCTACATTATCAGAGCTCCATATATCTGCCGGTTGAAAGGCGATATGATAATTACCGCGATGAGGCCGATCTCGCCGCCGTGTCTGACCTGTGTGTGTGTGTTGGTGTGTGCGTTGTTGTGTTGTTGTGTGTGTGTTCGTAACGTGAGCAGCGCTCGGTGTCCGGCCCTGTGACCTTGGTGATTTCCGATGCCAGATCGGGGGCCGAGGATGAGAAATTGTCCTGAGAATTGGTAATGACCCGGCCTGATGTATTTGATCCAGAAGACCTGTGAACACACACGTATACACACACACACACACACACACACACGTGTACAAAAAGTGCTGCGGGACAGGAACTGGGGGAGGGGCCGAGCACACGTCCCTGACGACCGCCGGCCGGATTGTCAGGAAATGTGGAGCAGCTCCTCACTCCTGGGGGGGCACCATCGATTTTTCAGGTGGCTCCTTGATCTTTCACTTAGCGCCACCATTGGGTCAAAGTATAGCAGCTGTTCTGTGAGTTCTGTGAAATCTGCTGTAAATATTCGTGGTTCCCGGAGGAGGAAGCCAAATGTTTTTTGCTCATTAGTTGGCGATTCCCTCAGTACTTCTAAGCTGGCGAACGCCGCCATGAAACCTACTTGAGTAATTACTCCAGGAGGAAAATGTCTTCCTCTGAGGCGAGTGGTGACTGTTTACTGGTCACATTTATGCTCCCAGCGGAAATGAACCGTCATTTATTTTATTTATTTTAATGACTTTTTCTCTTGCTTTCAAAAAAAAAATTTAGCTTGATGAGGCTATAGCCGGATTTCTGTTTCTGCGTTGTAACCACAGCGAGTGTCCTACGCCGTCATGAGCATTCGTACTTCTACGCTGGCGTACGCTGCCGAACCGCCAGTCGGTTGCTCCACCAGTCGAGCGGATCTCGACGGAGTCGGAGCCGATGGGTGTCGAACACTGGTTTTAGTTTTCCTGACTTTAGGAGACGGTCCGTGCAACGGCGACGGCTGCGAAGATGGAGAAGCCGGAAACGAGACGCTACCGAGACGACCTATCACGGTTTTGTGCGTCCAATGCCGTCGTGATGCGTAGTTAGATTATTTTGGGAGATGCTGCATCAGGCTGTGGTGACGGTTTGACGCAGAAGCATAAACTGGCCTTAATTCTTTGTAATCAGTGGGTGAAAGTGGCAAACCGTAACCTAGTAACTATCATGTCCGCTGTTGCTATGGTAATAAATGCGCGTGACCCCTGCTGGAGGGTCGAACCTGACGGTATCCTGATTGTTCGGAGACCAGAGTGGAAGTAAATCCCACCGACTCACGGATTCGCCGCGATCGGACCCTTCAGCCGTGTGAATGTGTGAACGTCTGCCAGCCCGTGTTAACGCCACCTTTGACTCTATCGTTTGGGGCAGCGACATGCACACGCACACACACCCTGATACACAGCCTCGTCCACGTGACCTGGGTGTCAGGTCTCCAGCCGAGCAAACATAACGATGTAGAGGTGTTTACACCCCTGCTGCGCCGCCTATGTTTTGCGCCGCCGTTATTTATTGTTCATCTTTCAGATGATGTTTGCTTCCAGTGTATCACCATAACGGCTGCAATCGCTGTGTAAAAAAATATATTAAAAAATCCAGACTCGGTGTCTTAAAATATTAATATAAGCCAAATAAACAAAAGCATTTGATGTGCTTCCTTTTTGCTCATGAGAAGCCAAAGGACGAGCACCCGGAGCTACCTTGTGTAACGCTATAAAAACATCTTACGCAAAACACGGAAAAGAAAAATAAAATACCTACATCACCTCTGGAGCAGTGATGCAAAAGATGATATCTCTGGTCGGGTCGTCTCGACGGCGCCAATGGCGCCGACGGACATCTGCGTGATTTAGATCTGGGGGCTTCCTCTGAATAGTTTCGGACCAGAGGTCACGACCCCGTGAGCGGATGTTTGAAAAAGTCACCAAGGAAGCGGCGAACCGACACAAGACAGACAGGAGGTGAATAAAGATTTAGTCAAAATTAGCTTCATCGTAACCGTAACACACGAACTGGCCATAATGTTCTATCATTAAATATTCACTCAGTCCTCAGAGAGGTAGAAACCCACAAACAACCCCCCCCAAACACACACACACACTCCAACGTGACCAGTGAGTGTTTCCCCGGCGGCGGCCTGACGTCAGCGGGGACCCGGGGGCTGGTTGTGGGGGGGGGGCTGGTTCGCTCTGCCGGAACAGATCCTGATCGGTTCTGTCACGAGCGACCTTGCGCCTCCGTCCATCCACCTCTAACCGGAACGTTCCGGGTCTGAACGGTGGGGGGGGGCGCGAAGATCGTCGAGGACTAAACAGGAAACAGTTAAGATCTGTTACGCATAGATAATTAACTGGAAATAATATTTGTCAGTTTAACTTCCACTCTATGCAACATTTAGTATGAGAGTAACTAAAATCTTTCCTGTTGCCCATATGATAGAAACAGGAACCGTTAGATTAGAAAAATCTAAAGAAGCACAGACACAAGAAGCGTCCGAGGCAAATATGGCTCGTCGCTGTAATTTGTTCCCTTTGACACCATATTTTTCTCTTTTTTCCTCCAACAAACCCAGAACTGGCCCGGATTCCCTCCTAATCAAGAAATCATGTTTTATTGATTTGAGCCCTGCGAACATTACGGGAACGCCGACCCAGTTTCCTCTCCCCTCCTTTTGTGTGTGTGTGTGTGTGTTTGTGTCCTTTTTTGTTTTCTTTCTTTATTCGAGGAACCGACCGTGAGTTTTATCCCGGGAATCTCACGACTCAAGCAGCCGTGACCGTTTCTAATCCGAGCATCTCTGCAATTTAGTGCCAAGTGTTATCTCACCGAGCAGTAAACTTTAAAGAAAGGAAAACGGACGGCGTTAGACGGATGGCGTCGGACGGACGGCGTCGGACGGACGGCGTCGGACAGACGGCGTTGGACGGACGGTCGTCGGCGCCTTCTGTGTGATCAGGGCGGGGACGAAACACACACTTTGCCAGCAAAAGATCGAGTTCTTCCCTTTTAAAT
>CM029124.1:2387500-2407500 GCA_016859345.1 Istiophorus platypterus
TAAACTGTATGTTGTGTTCACATTAGCGATATGAGCTTTGTGTGTGTGTGTGTGTCTTTTGGCTCCACTGTGCTGATGTAGTCTTGAGTGCTGAGGAGCGTGAGTCACTCATGTGGCTTGTAGGCAGAAGGAGCAGTGTTGAGATGCAGCCGAACACAGGCGAGAAAGAGAAATGAAGGGATACGCAGCAAAGATAGAGAGAAGTAAAGGGACTGAAGGGAGTGACTGCAATTCTGTTTCTATTGACTATCAATTGATAACTGATGCAAATATAACCTTGTACCTATGATGGTGTTTTACTGATATAACAAAGAACCATTTACCTCGATTCTTTGTCTGCAAACTGTCGACGCTGAATGTTGATACCGAGCATGAAATGACGAAAAGCTTCCACGTCTACAGGCGTCATCTGTTTTTTCAACATTTAGCAACTAACTCTGTGATGTAAACTTGTTGCATATGAATATAATTTCTAAGCAACAGGTTTGCTGCGTTGTCATGCAGTCTGTTAATGATGCAGGTTGTCTTCAGGAACGGAGGCAAAAACCGAACTAGATGGAAGCGAGCAGCAGAAATGAAAAGGGCAGATGGAGGAAGATAAGAGTCTGAAATGGTGCAGAATCAAATATAAAAATATCACCAAAAAAAGGGAAAAAAGAAACCTCAGGTAATGGCATAATTTCATTGCCGCTGTCATTATTATATTGTGTCATTTTTACAATGGCATAATTGTGTAAATGCAGCATCGTAATGGCCAACGGGACAATCTCTGCCTGTATAAGATGTGTTCGGATCATTTTTTTTTCTCGGAAAATTAGATTCCACTTCCTGTGCCTCCCTGATTAGCTGTACGATCTTCTCCCGCCGAGATTCAGAAAAGTTGAAAAACTCTCCTCCCTCCCTCCTTCCTCCTCCGTCCCTCCTCCCTCCTTCCTCCCTCTGTCCCTCCTCCTTCCTCCTCCCTCCTTCCTCCTTCCTCCCTCCGTCCCTCTTCCCTCCTCCCTCCTCCCTCCTCCCTCCTCCCTCCTCCCTCCTCCTCCTCCTCCCTCCTTCCTCCCTTCGTCTGTCCTCCTCATGTTTCTTTCTCATCTCTAAACGAAGGGGAGGGGAAAAAAAAGAAGAAAATGGCTGTAATTAAACAGCATTTATGTCTCCACTCTCCACAGTTTCAGATGCTAATTGGTGACACTGCAGTTCAGCCTCATACAATTACTCCAAAGCTTTTGCTCGCCTGATTAGCAATCAGCTTCCCTCTCACGCTCTCTCCCTCCCTCTTTCTCCGTCTCTCTCGCTCTCTTTTCCATAACGGCGGAGAAGCTACTCAGCGCTAAGTGGCTCATGAGACTCCCCGAGCATGTCGACTTCATTTCAGAATGTCCAACCCTATCATCGTTTACCTCCGCGAGGACTCTCCGCGGAGGCTTTAGTCTGTTTGTTCAAACAGCTTTTTATTTGTAGCCACTTTAGCCGTCGGCTCATGCGCGACCTCTGTACGAGGTCCTGGAGAACCCTGTCCGGACGCGGTCTTGAGGTGTCCTCCGACGCTCTGGAAAACTCTTGGGACTTTGACCCGGTTCCGCTCACACATGGGCCCGCTCGAACTCGGGAGCCCGCAGGGCGGAGTCCCTTCAATGTCTGATCCAACCGACTCGGACATTCACGCTCTCAAGGCTAATCCGGATCAGATGTGTTCATGGTTCTGGTGAATGAGCAGAAGCAGCTTTCATCAGGTCAGAGTTTGATTCTACAACAGGCAGCTTGGAACTGATTCTTAACCAGACCCGACCAAAAAATCCAAATAGTCTATTTCCAGGTGCCAAGAGTTTCCTGGGATGTGAAAGTAGCCGTCTGGTTTCACACAGACTTCGCCCCACTTGGTTTTCGCGGGCTTCACGTTTGCCGTAATCACAAATGCAAGAGTAATACGTATAAACATGTGTATGTATGTGTGTATGTATATGTAACCATAAAAAAGTCGGACGGACGCATGGATAATCAGGAGGTCACACGAGAGAGGTTGAAACCAGGAGCGGAGGGAGCCCGCGGCCTCCCCTTGCCCCCGTCTCTACGCTCACAGTTGATTTGTGCAGATGGAAAAGCTGTTTCCGATCGTGTCCAGTTCGCCGCTCGTGTTCAACGAATAGCTTATTGATTTCTTTTATTTAACCGCTGTGGTCTCATGCTTGTGTGTGCGCACACTTGTATTTATGTCCCGCTTGGGATTTCAGGCCGAACAAGCCGCGCTAACACTCGGGGACTTGCGTTGAAGATTGAGGTCCCCCCTGGGGCCACAGTTTCAGGGTTCAGGTTACAATCAGGGTTAGGGTCGGAGTTGGAGTTTTTGGGGTCAGCGATGTGGTCGTGATGGTTTAGTTCGGGTTCAGGGGGCCGGGGAGGGCATTGTGTCAATGAGTTGTCCCCACTGGGGACGGCGGAACCACCGTGTTCACACACTCACCCTGACCCGGATCCTGACCCGGATCCTGACCCGGATCCTGACCCGGACCCGTTCTTACCCCCATGTCCCGTCATTGTTTAGTCAGTGTGATTGCTATTAGCTGCCTTAAATCTAAACTTATCAAGAGGCTCAGTGGAGTGTTAACAAACCCACAAGGAACTCGTAGCCCCCCCCCTTTCTTCCTCACCCCTAATACCTTGGTAATAGACAATTAGCCACTCCACTCCGCTGGCTAGACGGTTAAGCCTGGGCGCTGTGGCCCATTAACGGTGAGCTGAGGTAATGTGGATGAAGTGGGGGGGGCTGATTGGATTTGAATCCCGGCCAGTGGAGGGTTTTAAAGAGGCACCTTTTGAGGAGAGGAAATCATTGCAGGGGAGACAGTTGAGTGCAGTGTAGTTGTCTTCCCTGTAATTGTCCCGGCGAATGTTGAGGGTCCCGGCGAATGTGCGGCGTGCTGGGGACCCTGGCGAATGTTGGGTGTGGTGGGGGTCCCGGCGAATGTTGAGGGTCCCGGCGAATGTGCGGCGTGCTGGGGACCCTGGCGAATGTTGGGTGTGTTCGGGGTCCCGGCGAATGTTGAGGGTCCCGGCGAATGTTGAGGGTCCCGGCGGGTCTGAGGTCTGGGCTGCTGAACTAATGTCAACATGTCAACAAGATGTCGGCAATAAATGGCTGAAAGTACTTTGAAATTAATATTCTATACTTATAATGATGATTATTTGCGTTGTACTTAAAGAAACCAGAGATTGTAGATAAGATTAAATAACAACAAGTCTAAGCAAAGTTTGGCTGCAAATTACAACCAGCTGTCATCGAACCTGTCAACAGTCAAGGAACAAATAAGCAATAAACGTACAGTGACAGAGTCTCAGCTGATGTTTGTCTGGATGACGTGTTGGTATTGTATTTAACACAGATTTACTATATTAGAAATTCTGTATGTTTTATGGTCTGTGGAGCTGTAAAATATAATTCTGACCCGACCAGACCAACGCGACGGACTGGGCGTTGTTTTCATCTAACCGATGACATTTATTGCATCATATTGTCTAAGTAGGATTCATTTTATCTATTTTTTATGGTCCAGACGCTTTGAAAACAGCAATGAAGACCAAAGAGACATTAAGCACCATGACTGGAGACTGAGCTCTGCTCTTGACCTCTGTGAGCCCGTTGTTCATAATAATACTGGAAGACAAAAAGGTCGGTGCTGGCGAAGGTCACGTGGGGTCGAATCAGCGGTTGACGTTACGCAACAGCAAGAGGTCGTTAACCGCAGGAATGGAAATCTTCAGGTCTGTCGTCTGGAACATTTCCCCCGTTGTCCCCGAGTCGGCGGTGCGATAGTGGGTGTGGGAACCGGGCGGTTTTCATCCGGCAGCAATGAGCATCTTGTCCTCATCACCGTGGGTGGGTTCAGGGGGGTTTCACGGTCGTGGCGCGCCTTAACACAGCTGAGAGGTCGGCCGCGGCCCGGGGAGGCCGAAGACCGTGGCACTGGGTCCGAAAATGTCGCTCTCATTATGGCGCTAATACGCTCTAGGATGCTGTCCAACCCCCGCAGAGACACAGGAGGACGCATCTCCCACACACACACACACACACAAACCCACGGACATAAAGACGAGGATTGTTTCCGCCGCCGCTGTCCTCAGCATTTTCTCCGGAACTTCCTGTTGTTAAGTCTCTGGGTTGTGTTTTGAGATGGTGTCAGAAGTTCTGCTTGAGAGAGGAGCTTTGTGTTGCCCCCCCCCCAAAGTTGAACTTTGAGGCTGTGTGTGTGTGTGTGTGTGTGTGCGTTTTTGTGTATCTGTGTGTAGCATGAGACCCTGCTCTTTGTTAGCGGTTTGCTTGTTGACCTCCCGCCGCCCTTCACCATCCCAGAAAGTCCCCGGTTCTCTTGTGGTCGCTGTGGTTTTGTATCCCCCCCCAAAACTTCCCACCCCCCAACCCCCCGCCCCCGCCTCCCCAAACCGGAGCTGGAGGGCAGTGATAGGATCCAGGGATCCTCCTCCATGATTACACTTTCTATCCCTTTTTGTTCTTGAAAAGATTCTTTGAGGGCAACTACAAAGGAGCAGCACTTTCACAAAGTACCTGTTATTTAACCGGTTTTTGTACAATCTGAAGATGCTCCACAGTTGCATAATGTGAAGAACTGCCCCATAATGGGACATAACGGCTGTGAGATATTGCAGAAACATATTTTCAAACAGAACAACTACAAAGTACACTATAAGCATGAAAACATGTTATTAACATTCATCTGTTTCTTTTTCGTTTTAATGCATTTTTCTTTGATTTTTTTTTCTTCTTATGTTCAGTTTTACTCCTTGTTCTTCTGTTGGGTGTAATTACTTATTATTGGGCTGCAGCTTGTGTTTGAGCCCCTTTTACAATATTTTATTAAATGCAAAAAAGAAAAGAGAGCTGGGGTAGAGGAGGGGAGAGGAGTAAAAAAAACTTTCCAACATTTTACGGTGGAAAAAAAAGTAAAAATACAGGGAAAAAAAAGGATTCGAGATTTATTCTCCCTGTTAATGACCTCGTGACCTTTTGGACTGGGCTAAGATTCAGGCGCCGCCACCCCCGCGCCGGTTTCTCAGACCGTGTCGGTATGTCTCGGCAATTCCGACCCGATCTGTATCCACAAGATTCCAGGGGTCAAAGGTCAGGGGTTTGGCCATGGACTTTTATAAAAATCACAGGGGCAAAAAAAAACAAAAGAAGTGTCACTTTGATCCTGGATGAGATGTGGACGACCTGAGTCATAACCATGAACCAGAGCGTTTTGTTCTTTTTTTCATGAATCATTGATCTTCGATCGATCTGCTGAATCACGTGTGCCCCCCCCTCTCCTGCAGCTGTTTCCTGTCTCTGCTGCTGGTCGCTGCCGTGGTTTGGAAAATCAAACAGACGTGCTGGGCCTCGCGACGACGAGAGGTAGGACGCGTCGTCATGCCTGTGGTTGTGTGTGCATGTGTGTATATGTTTTCGTGTGTATCAGCGTGTTGCATTCGTGTTGTCTAGTCGTGTGTGTGTGTGTGTGTCTCTGCATCGCTCTACTGCACATAAGATGTTAGATGCAGCTGTCATGTTGAAAACTAAAGTAAACACACACTGATTCCTGCCCCCCCCATTCCCCACCCACAGTTATGAAGGGTGGGTTAATGTCACCAGTCCCTGAAAAGAACCCCCCCCAGCTTAATGAGCGTCACTGTGATGATAAACACGGCCATTCCCCTTAATTAGTGCTCCTCACGAACCAATTAACTCAGACGGAGTGACGCTAAACGGAGTGGAATGCAGTGATATATCACTTAAAGCCTCAACAGATGCCGTGTGTTTACTCCTGACCCTCCCACACACACACACACACACACACACACACACACACACACACACACACACACACACACACACACACACACAGCCAACCTCACAGGCCGAACCAGATCGTCCAGCTCCAGCGTTTGACTTGTTTTCAGGCCTCGTGCTCTTTTCGGTAATTTATTATTTTATTTTTTTTTTATGTTTTCATGGACTTTCATTTTTTCAGTGTTTTGCGTTTCGACTCATCAGGGAGGAATCAGGGAGCAGCGATGATAATGGCCTGTTGTTATTGGTGTAATCCACACACACACACACACACACACACACGTTCCACAGGGGAACCATTGTGCTTAAATACAGTTGTTGGTTTCTGCCCCCCGACCCGCCCGGCCCCCCACTTTCCATTTCCTGCCACTGCTAATGCTGCTGTTGCTTTTCTGTTCATTATGCAGTGAAAAAAAAACGCTGCTGCTTTGATGTGCAAATGAACTTTTCAGCATTTTTTTTTTTAATTTTGGAGTCTCGTCACATCACTTGTTTTGGTCTTTTGAAAACAGCTAACCTTGGGGGGGGGGGTAAGTAATCGGCTTGGGCGGCTTTTGAACTTGTTTCATGCTAAGAGCCCGACGTCACCGGTTCCTGTCACCGTCCGGCAGATGTTACCTGTCTGGTCCAGGAAATAATAGTCGGGTTCGGTCTTTTAACACATGCAAAGCGGATTATTTAGCATAAATATATAAAAAAACGCAGATGAGGCCGATTGGTTAAGATCCACTATCTTTTTTTAATTCCTTTTTTTTGTGCACATTTCCATACGGAGGTAACGACATGTTTTTTTTCCTCCGGATTTGAGAGTGAGTATTGAACCTAATTCATTCAGCTTGGCTGAAACTCGCCAGACGATAACACGCTGCACCGGTGACGTGGTTACAGTTTGCTGTTTTCCTGTTCAAGCACCTGTCATCAGTGTTTTATGTTGTTCTGAGGTGCAAAATCTTTAAAAACTGAAACATTGAACCTGATTAAAACGTTACAAAAAAAAAGGTAGTTGTTATCGCATTTGCATTTGTTTTTCCAGCACGGTGACTAACACCTGTTGCTTTGGTGTGTGTGTGTAGCCACCTGTGACCTGACTGCTTTACCCCCCCCCCATTGCACCAGCTCCGGGCCGACACTCGGCTGCTTTATTTATACGCTCTCATGTCACAGCAGGAGCCCAACGCTTGTTCGCTGCGCTGTTGGTTTCATTCATCCAGACTTTCTCCAGCTCTACTTCACTGTCCCTGTTACCTGAGCCCCCCCCCCCCCCCTCGCGCCCCCACACTTCCCTTTAGATAATGAAATGCCCAATAAATGGAGACCGCTGCCTTTAAAGGGAGCAACCGCAGGAACCCCGGCGTTTCAAATTCACCCTCTTCCTGTTTACGGTTAACGTTGCATTTTAAAGGAAAATCTCTTTTGTTTCTATCTTATTTTAATTTTTTTTTTTCCCACCGAATGATTAGTCTGGCACAGAGGGAGCAAAGGGAGCGACCTCGGAGTGTGAGCTCTCACCTCGGGGAAGCTCAGGCGAAATAATACAAAGAAAAAGAAGAAAGAAAAGGGAAACGGTAGATTTTACTGAGTAATGGTTCTCGGCCAACCTCAGAGCGAGAACGTGACATGCCAGGGATCTACTTAGTTTGATTCTCCTCAACAGTCAGTTCTTGCACCGTGGGCGAACTTTTTCTCGGTTCTGTCCTTTAGCTACTTTAACAGAAAAAAAACCTGACACCAGCTGCTGTGAGCGACCGACAGTTCAAATTATGCAAATGAGCCGAGCGTCGGCTGAGGCCTGTAACTACGATGGGGGCAGACAAATGTTATAAACATCATATTATAATATATTTTTTTCCATTTTTAAGAAAATTCCGATGTCGTCATGTTTTCCTTGAACGGCGACTTTTATTCATTTTTTTTTAACACATTTCCTTCCTTTCCTTGTTTTTTTTCCTCCTATGAATTATTACATAACAAATCCCACGACCTTTGCTCTCGAGAGGATCGATTAATTTTATTTGGGGGGGGGGGTTAATATCAGTTTTGGCTCTTGTTTGTGGAACAAAGAGGAAAAACGCAGATAGGAAGTCAGAGACCAACGCAGCTGTTTGGTTGTTCAGATACGACGATTCGCCGAAAGAGAAAAGGAAAATCGACGATTAACCTCAGCTCAAAAATCGTCTCTATTGTCTTTTCCCCTCAGACGATGACTGAGGCTTTTCATTTACTCGCATCTCCACGTTCTGATGTGTCGCTTGAAGGGAGGAGAAAGTACAGAGACACATAGAGAGATAAACGGCCTCATAACCCCCCCCCACCAGTGAGAAAGTATCAGTGTTAACCAGCGGAGCCGAATGCTGCGGTTTCATCGTCTCGCTGATTGTTATGGAGATAAACTGGTACTGTTTGGTGCCTCGGGGGCGGTTGTGTGTGTGTGTGTGTGGGGGGGGTAATACTGTATGATTTATCTCATGTATAGAAACAGCTTTTGCACACAGGAAGCCGTTACTTACCGGCCGGGCTGTTTCAGAGACTCCGTGCGGCGCCTGCGTCCAGCTTTCGATTTCCCACGTTAAACCCAACGTAAACTGCTGTGATGTCAGATGTTGGCGTCGTCAAATGTTTTTAAACCTTTGTAAAATATTTAGAAGTAGTTTGTTAACAGGTGAAACCGGATAAAGAAGGAATGATTTTTTTTTGTTGTTGTTGATTGTATCGGTGTCAAATTTGGATTTTAGTGATGTTTGTTTTAGTTATTTTGTTGCTGGTTTGATGGTTCTTTAATCTGGATTAAATTTATGAGGCTGAGATTAACTCCCACTTCCAAGACCCGGATCCGGTCCAGGGCCCGGGACCAGGCCGGATGCGGTCGACTCTTCCCGTTTAAATACACACATCTAACACGACAGGAACGCAACAGTAGACATGACGGTCGGCTCCTTCAAAGGCAAAAGATAAAACGATCAGTTTCGGGGCTCAGTCTGAAAACGCCGCACCGGCGGTGTCGTCTGTTTCTCGTTTTTCGGCCCCGAGCGGCCGGGTGACAGGCCCCCGGGGGGTTTTCGTGGAGACTGGCGAGGCGGCGCCTGGATTCTCCTCGCCGCGCAGCGTCGTCTGTTCGCCGCTCGGCTCTCGGGAGAGCTGGTCTAGTGGGTGGTGGGGGGGGGGGCAGCAGAAGGTGAAAATGGGATCTCTTCACTGTTAATTATGGATCACAACCAACCACGAGACTACAGAGAAAAAACGCGTATTAATAGAAACCGCAGCTTTATGTTAATTGCTTTTTTTTCCCTCCTCACACTTCTTTTTTTTACCGACAATCATTTTTGGATATGAGATCAAACATTCAAAAGCTACTTTGAAATTCTAATGCTGATGCACTGAGACAGGCTGCGCAAGATGTCTCTGGGTTTTCCCTAAAAGGGTTGGCCCTCTGAAGACTGCGTGTGTGTGTGCGGTGAGTGCAGTGTGTGTGTGTGTGTGTGTGTGTGTGTGTGTGTGTCCATGTCCGTGTCCGTGTCCTCGCTGACATCGCCTATCGACTGAATAGATAAGTCAGAAGACAAATGAAGAGCGTCTGCAGAAAGACGGCGGGACCAGGAGGACGGGACGGGTCTGTCCCTGGTTCCACCTTAAATCTGTCAAATCAAGTTACTAATTAGAAATTTAAGACGGAACTTTTTTTTGCTTCTGACCTCGTCGGCGATGCAGGACCTTGTTTCATAGAAATCTGTAAGGAAATATTTATATGAGACCACGAGCAGCTTCAGTTTAAACTTTAAAGGCACAAGCGGGGGGGGGGGGGGGAAAACACATGTAGCATCCCAACACGCTTTCGTATGTTGCTTTTCATTATGTGGAATGTATATTTTCATGCCTTGGCTGTTCTGCGTGTCTTGACCTGAAAAGTTACCCCCACACACACACACACACACACACAACCACCATATTGATTGAAAAAGCCTTTACATTTCTTAAATTATTGCAACAAGTTGAAGTGTTTAAAAAATGCTAAAATGCAGCAGTGAAAACAGCCTGAAGCTTCAAGTTTAGTCAGTTTAGTAACAAAATGATACGATTTTTTTTTATTTTTTTATTTTTTGGTCATTGAGGCAAAACTCTTCAAATATATTCTGTATCACGCCTCAGCACAGATGAATATGCTTGACCGAAGTAAGTTCGAAAAAAGGAAAAAAAGAAAAGGTTAAGTTACAAAAAGAAAATTGAAAGATAATTGTACAGACAGACAAATAAATAAGTATAAAAAATACATGTGGGATGTTGCAGAGGAAAACACCTACTTGTAAGCAACATTTAACGATTAGTCACTTGAATCTGTGGAGTTTGTGTAAAACGACAGCGGCCGCCGTGTTTTTCTTATTTCTGATGAATGCTGAGACCCCCCCCCAAAACGTTATCTTTTTTTTTTTTATCAACCAAATTCACATCTTAGAAGTTGCCACATCTCCTCCTCGGTGCTTTGCAGCGCAGCCAGATCTCAGCCGGGGCCCCTCACGACGACCCCTGATGGGGCCTCCCTCCGGGCGGATTACACCGAACATGGGAAGCCTCTCGCCGGCTGACGGCGCGTCCCGACCTCCGCCGTCTTCAGCCCCCGCCCCATACCCCCAACTCCCCCTCACATTAATTTTTCCTAAATTAGATGTTTGCACTCCTCTTGCACGAGGCAATTAACATATTGTGTCATTTTACCCCCACGCTCATTAAGGAATTACACTCAGAGACACACTCCGCTCTGAATTACGGGAGGCTGAGGATCCGCGGCGTAATGAGGGGGCGCTTGATTAAAATTTAAGTTGTAAGGCTGTTTTGTTTGTTTAGGGCTCGCCGGCGCCGCGCTGCATCCAATAAGCCGGCTCGGGGAGCTAATTACGCCGCTGTAAATTGTTTCCCGGGGTCTGTGGCAGTCTCATTTTGAAGGCGCCACCCGACCAGCCAAGGTGCTTAAGTTAATTCCAGTGACGAGGCTTCGTCAAAATGACGCCGCCGTCGAGGCAGCAACCGTTTATAAAAACGCTAAGGAGGCAATATCGGACATAGACAAGAAATGTGATTATATCAAAGAGATTATGAGGCTTCAGCGGCTCTTTTGTTTTTTTTTTTTTTTCAAAATAAGGGCTTTTCTTTTCCTTTCAATAATTGTGCTACTCTTAGGTTCCCTCGGCTCCGCGGAGTTGATGTTATGCTCTGATTGCTCGGTTCCTCAGCCACCACACACTCCAATCTGCAGTTGGAGAGATTAGCCTGTCTGGACCAGTGGATGCCAAATCGCTTGTGTAGTTGTCTCTTTTCTGTGTGTGTGTGTGTGTGTGTGTGTGTGTGTTTGTGTGTGTGCGCCCCCCCCCCCCACTTATTTTGCTGGCGTTAATCGAGGTGGCAGATTAGCGGAAGAGGTTTAATGTGGCCAAGCGTGGCTGGGTGTCTGCGGACGGCCTCTGGGTAAACGAATCAGGGCGACGAGACTGGAGGCACACACACACACACACACACACACACACACACACACACACACACACACACACACACACACACACACACCACCACAAGCCACCACCGCCTGTGCTGCAGCCTCCAACCACAGCGACCGGTCTCTCCTCAGAGTCACTGCAACGAGCAACCAACAGACGGACGGTGAATACCAGCGTCGTTCAGGTGGTCGCACCTTTCTTTTCTTACTCCACACTGAGTTTCAGAGGGTCAGAGATCAGAGAGAATGAAAGTGAACTCATGAAAACGGTAAATAATTGAGGCATAGCTGCGAACATTCGACCAAGACGGCGCGGTGGCTTGACCTGGCCTGAACAAACGTCACGTTTGCCCGGGACTCGGACGCGAAAGCGGAGGCAGCGATCCGGGAGTTTTTCAGACAAGCACCTGCGATATGAACACGCGGAGGTTTAAGCCCAGGAAGCAGTCAGCCAGGCAGCGGTGGGCGTTTTAGTTGGGGAGATATCACGGTTACATGCGGCCGTCATGGACTTGGCCGTCATGGCTATACTGTTCCTTTTTGTTTTCCTGACATCAAAGTTGCAGCCGCTGCCTGAAAGGCGCTGACGCAGATGTGGTGGGTCGGAGCTCTTGCGTTGTTGGCAGCAGGTGCCTCGGGGTCGCTGGTGTTCCCGCTACCTTACGGGTCGACCCGGGGGCCCTCGTCAACCGCAGCCATCCTGAGCTGCTCTCGCTCGCCGGGGCGGTCTCCCCCCGTGGCTTTTTCCACGGCCGATCCTCTGAAGGGAATAACGTGCCGACGCAGCTGAGAAGGGGAAGGAGGCGGAGCCCGATGGGGAACGGGACGGGAACCCCGTCGATCGAGTCCCGGCGGTTAGCGTTCTTCGGTTCGTGGGATGTACCTAGCCTGGTTTTATGTGCTCCCGGGCAGGAGAACCGAATTTCCGGTCGGAGTGAGGTTACAGCGACGACTTCTGTGAAGAAGAGCTTCATTTTTACTCCCACTTGCATCACCCAGTCAGAAGCTTGTTGCAGAACCGAGGGTGGGCCCTCGCCAACTGTTCTCGCACCCGGAGCATCGGCACCGTCTCTTAGGAAATTTGACAGACTTGGGCGGCGGTGCCGGATGTTCGGTGGCTCGGACCCTCCGCCGGACCAGGACCTCGTCGAGGGTTGCTCCGCACTGGATGGGTCTTCTTCCAGGCCCCAGGCCTTTAAGTTACCTGCCCTTGACAAGAAGTGGTAATAATGATAATAACAGAATGTGCTGCACGTGTTTTAATATGTTTCCGTGTTCGAGCCATTCGCGTTCGCGTCCACAATGCACGTACCTAGACTTTCAGTTCTTCAGTTCTTTCAGTACGGCGGGCGTACCGGACCGTACGCCCGCCGGCCTCCGGCAGTTAACCCGGAATGTTTTATTCTGAGCGAATCTCTGGCGAGCGCTTTCCGAAGCCCTTCACTCGACAGAACAACGTCCCGACATTTTCATCCCTGAGCTGCCGGAAAAAACCTTTGACCTTTTTTTTTCTTTCTTTTTTTTTAGATGCGTTTTTCATAATAGTCTCATTGGTCATGAGTTACAGCAAAAACAGGTATTCGAGGCCTGTTGTGAAAATGAGTTAACGCTGCGACTCAAATGACCCAAATCTCTCATAGGTTTATCATATATTCACTCTGGCAACATAAACGTGCTAATATAGTGATTATGAGCAGGAGAGCACGGCTGTGGACTCGAGGTCTAGTCGGGTTATATACTGATATGGCAATTTCACAGAATGATTCATGGGATTATTAATCTCCCTCTTCTGGCAACATTCACATTGAGTCCGACCTTTAACAGCGTCATTGACCGAACAGTAGCAGTATATAAAGGAAAATAAGATAAAATACAACGAAAATGAAAATTTTCTGCCAAACCAGGGGTGAAAAAACATTTTGATCAAAGAAAATGAATCAGTAATCAGCAGCTCTCTCTCTCTCTCTCTCTGTCTCTCCCCCTCTTGCTCTCTGACTCTTTCTCTCTCTGTCTCTCCCCCTCTTGCTCTCTGACTCTTTCTCTCTCTGTCTGTCTCTCTCTCTCTTCCTCTCTCTCTCACTCTCTTCCTCTCTCTCTCTATTTTTCTGTCTCTCTCTCCCTCTACCCTCTCTCTCTCTCTCTCTCTCCCTCTCTCTGTCTTCCTCTCTCTCTCTCTTCATCTCTCACTCTCTCTCCCTCTAAAGAATCAGAGTAACACAGCAAAACTTCAAATTTCCAGCAAACCGAGTTCTTTCAGTCGTAAGTGAAAACTTTCCACTTCATCTTGAATCACATTGTATGTATTTCTGCCGTTTCAAGTTTTTTTTTTTTTTCTGACATCAAATGAAAGTTAATGCAAACGCTACTTTTCATGACAAACCGGCTGACGGCGACCCCCCCCCCCCCCCGTCTCCTCCGTCGGGCTCTCACACGGCGATTCACGTTTCCACGTTTATCCGCTCGCCGAGAATCATCATATGAAAAGGAAAAAAAACAAACCATGAGAGGCGGTGGATGGTAATGATGCGCTGGCGCTATCAGCGCGGCCCAGGTGACCGCCGCCGCCATCACAGGCCAGGATTAGCTCGAAGGTGGCGGCGTTCAGACAGGAGTCTTGCGGCCGAGCGCCGCCGCCGCCAGCCAACTTCAAACGCAGTGCACTGAGAGCGCCGGGGGGGGTGTCTGGTGGCGAAGAGAGGGAGGTAAAGATATGGAGAGAGAGTGGTGGGGGTGGTTAAGGGACGCAACAAGGACACGTCCCTGCAGCCATATGGTGGTCGAGATCGTTTTATATGGTTGTTTGTCTGTTCTGTTTAGGACTTCTTTTTTCAGGGAGGTGCCGCAGGCCAGCCGTCTGTTATAATACCCCCCCCCAGCCCACCCCCCCCAGCCCAACCCCACCCATACCCCCTCTCAACCGTCGCTCTGTCTCGAGCTCTCTGTTTCTGCTGCTTTCCCAGAAATATGCTGCTGCTTGTCATTGTGTCTGATGGCCCATATTGACTCAGGGTGGCTGTGTCTGTGTGTGTGTGTGTTTGTGTGTGTGTGTGTGTTCCTCCCTGAAAGCCTGGACTGATTATGACCGTTTGACTGCCTGTAAACCTCCATTGTAATGAACTTAGTCTGGATAATTAGTAGCCTGGAATAGTAACAATGATTATTTATGTGTGAAGAAAAGATCAGGTCAAGCTTCTTTTAATGTTTTTGCATCTAATCCCCTAAACACATAATCCAATATTTACTACTGAAAAAGGCCGTTTTATAGCAGAACAACATCAGACCCCCCCCCCAGGACTTTGGACTGTTAGCGTAACATAAGAGCATCACAGTAGTTGACTAGATCCCACGCGTTGGTAGGTTGAGGCTCCTAAAACACTCGTGGGGGTTTGGACAGATGCTGGTTTCGGTTAAATACACAAGTCTGCATCGAGGTTTTCAATATTTAAATGAGCCCCCCCCCATCCCCCCCATCGTGCTCCATGTGTAGGAGAAACCTGGCGGTGCCTTTAGGAGCCCAGAATCCTGAGGCCCCACCCCCGCGCTCGGGGGCCCCGTGTGGGCGTGCGAGCTCTGGGATGTGATGCTAAACATATCTTTTTACCGACGTAATCCTTGTCTTATCATAAGCCAGTGGACAATGATGATCCTAATCCTGCTCTAAGAAGCTTTTCATAAACTGGAGGCACTCACACACATGCACACACACACACACACACGCACACACGCACACGCACACACACACACGCACATGCACATGCACACAAACACACTTTGACGCTGCTGTTTAATAGGAGCACACTATGGATGAGAGCCTTCAAATACGTCTTCCTAAATTTTAGATCTGGGTTTTTAGAACTACTGTACTGTTGATGCTGATGGGTCACCACATCTGAATATTATGATCAGGCTTTTACGTACCTGACTATTGAATAAAAATGGAGACTGTTATATCTGTTTACCTGCCTGGATAATTCCTCATCCGGAACATTCTCAAAAACGTTCCACATCGCTTTGATTTTTTTTTTTAAGCTTCATTGGTGAATTAAAAGCAAAAAAAACCCCAAAACATTGGACACCCGAGGTTAAAATTCTGTTACGTTCTATTAAATCCAGTAAATTCTGTACGAATCCTCGTTTAAAACGGCAAAGTGGCAGATGCAGCGAACAGGAACATTTTAAGAACGTTTCTTCAAAATTTAACGTTTTTTTTCAAAAGCGCCCGACTGGTAATTAAACCGATGTTTATTTGACCTCGTGTGGGGAAGAGGAAAAAAAAAAAAGATCCGTTTTCGGTCGACACACCAGATGAAAGCCGACGTTTTCGCTCCAGAGCTCGACGCTCAAGGGTCGAAGATCTGAGGAAGAAAAGAAAAGAAAAAGTGCCGCGTCACTTTTCTCCGAAGACGACGCGAACCGTGAAGAATCGGCGGAAAGTCGTCACATTTAGTTTTTTTCCTCTGTAGTTTGATAAATTTCTCAGAAGAACAAATAATTAATTGAAGCCACTTGCTGCGTTGGCATTGCTGCAGAATTTACCCAAATCTGACCTCAAGCCTGAAAGTTCAAGTCTCCGCTCGTTTTGTTTTGTTTGTCCGTTTGTTTTCTGTCAATATGATGAGGTTTTTGGGGGCAGTGCCCGTTAAGTTCCTTTAATCACAATCTCACGGCCGAAGTTCCCGTAAACGAGGAACGAACATCGGCCAACGACACCTCCGCCCTTCATCGTGGTCGCCTCAGTTTGGATCAAACGCAAAATCACAGAGCAGCAAAGGGGGGGGCACAGGTGCAGAGTTAAAAACCACAACAAGCAATTAGAGAGAGATAGAGAGAGAGAGAGAGAGAGAGAGCGAGCAGGATCCCTTCGCCACATAAGAGTTTAAATACCAGTTTCTTGCATTTTTGCGAGTCTAAAATATCTAAGCCCATTACACAGAGCCAGCTCCCTCTCGACAGTATGTTTACTGTCAGATCCGTTATGAAACCTAATGAACTTTTCTCTTCTTTTTTTTCTTTTTTAACTGACGTCTAACGTAACAGACCGAACATGCAGACAGCTAATTCCTCGAGTGCGGAACAACCTCAGTCCAATTAGCTGCTCGCAGCGAGAAAATTCATCCGAGCAGCGGATGGAACTTGTGCTGTTTTGCAAGAGAAGTTGATTTGTTTAGTTTGAGATGGAATAAAAAAAAAAAAAAAATGAATCTCAGCTGAACCAGAGGTTTATTTTCCAGATACCTCAACAAGAAAATATCAGCGGAATATCGCTGGGAGCGTCTGTTGCTCTCGGAAACGAGCGGGACCCAAATTGGTTGTGGGGGGATTTAAACCGGAGGCCGTGTGCGCACACACACACACACACACACACACACAACACACACACACGCACAACTTCAAACACCTTAAACACACACACACACACACACGGATGGCGAGATGTGCAGGTCAACAGCATCCGAGACTCGCGCACTTGTTCAGAGTTTAACATCTGAACCAAGACTTCATCCCCTGGGGGTGAGGGGGGGGGGGGCAGGCAAACACCCCATCATCTGTTTGTGTGTCTGCATTGTGTAGTTTGCAGGGGTCTGTGTCTCTGTGACAGTTGGGGATCACAGACCAAAGAGAGATCTGATCCACAGCCTGTTCATCAACCATAATCTGTCATGAAAGCGCTGTGTGTGTGTGTGTGTGTGTGTGTGTGTGTGGTTGGGGGTGTGTGTGTGTGGGTGTGGGTGTGGGTGGGACATCAGAAGTGATTGTTAATGTCAAATATAAAAAAAAAAAAAAGTAATCCAAAAACGTGTATTTGCCTTGCGTCTGTTCCACCGCGCTGAGGAACCGGCAGCGCCGGCCGGAGTCCCCGGGGAGGGGGGGGCAGTCCGGTCCGGGCACCGTCCGGGTACCGCCCTGACACGTAATACGGACCGAAACCGAACCAGGGAAAAGAAATGCAGCGGCAAAACCTAGAGGTGCCTTTTGCCCAGAAGTGAACTCAGAACAAAACCGGATTTAAGTGGCTTTAAACCCAGAGCAGGTTCCCCAGTTAGCTCATAGCCACTGAATCTCTCCTTGTGCGCCGGTTGCCGTAACCTGTCTGAGTTGAGGTGTGTATCGCTCACCTGAACCCGCATCCCAAAGTCGTCGCGTGTACATTCCTCCCGGGAGGCCTCTTTTCCCGACCCTGGGATTACGAGCCTGAACTCATCACGAATAATCCCGATGGGCCGCGGGAGCCTCGAGAGCCTCGAGCGACTCTGATAACGCAGAGAGACGGAACCCGATGCGACTCCGCCGCCAGGAGGGCGGGCTCTCGATCGCTTCCCTCCGACCTCTGATCCCTCGCGCTCCTCCGGCGTACCGCTCCGCGTGAGGGTGCAGACCGGGCCGAGAAACACCGCGATGTCACGACCACTTGCGGAAAGCATAGATGAAACACTTGAGCACGTCTCAGCTACATATTGTGACCGATTAGTTTCGCCATCCAACGTCCTTATTTTGTATATTTTACCCTAATGAAAACCCTATTTCAAATTTATTTATATTGCTGCTTAATTTTATCTGTATGTCTAAAATGACTTTTCCTTCGTATGAGAATGTACATTTTCAGAAAATGCATTTCGAATTCATTGTATTTCTCTTTACCTTTAAGTATTTATGTTGACTTGAAGACTTGTAATTAGTCCGCGACAGTTCACCGAAGCCGAACTTCCTCCGGACAAATGTTGCACTAGAATAGCAAGGCTTCGTTTGGCCTTGGCTGTTGTTTAAACATTTCTAATGACGCCGCCGGAGGCTAGACCTTGTCATTGTGGAAATACAATAAGTAATAAGCACAATACAATAAGCTTGTGTTAATTGGGGAACCGTCGTCCGTCCTTTAGTTGGGCTAAATCCATCTGTGTTGAGGCAACATTTATCCGATTGTCACAAACGGCTTAAATGCTGAGCACGTCTGGACGTTTGTTAAACACTCGCTGAGCACTCGTGACCGTTGGCGCTACGAGCAGCGCCAGACTAACACCGGCTGGAGCATCCGCTTGCGCCGGAAACAGCTTCGGCTCTTGTGGCCTGGCTTCCACGAGATGTCGGAAACTTTCCTCCGAGGTTCTGGTTCCATGCCGACAGGATGCATCACGTCATTTCTGAAGATTCGTCAGCTGCACATCGACGCTGCCGGAGCCGGACGTTGTTTTCCTCCCCGAGGTAAACGTCTCGTTCGCTTCGTAGATGCTTCCCTGCAGCTGAAGCTGCCTCGGCGACGCGCCGGTTTGCGGACGGGTCAGATCAGAGCTCGCGGCCCTCGCTTCCTCCCCTGCCCGGCCGTAATGGACGGGTCCTCTCCCCGTCTGAGTGATGGGCTCGCTAATGTGGGCAGAGTGCTGCGGCGGCGGGGTAATTGGCCGTGATTTGAAAACCCTCTGACGGCTTAAGTGGGGATGTGGCTCGGCAAATTAACGGTTCTTAATCGAACACGTGTGAACGGTTTAATACGGTGGAAAAAGATTCCAGCGAGGGTTTTAATAGAGAGCAGAGACGCGCCGGACTGAACCAAAAGTGACTAATAGTCGTGATGTGGATGAGTGTAAAAACTCTACAGCTCAGATCACTGTTTTCTTCAAGCTCGTTTCTGTTCATATTTTCATTCCAAATGATAATTTGACAAACCAACGTGTAACTGGAGTTGGTGCTGACGCGAGCTACACCCTCCTCTTTCAGTCGGTCCTTATGTTTAATTGTTTTCTTTTTAAAAATGAATATATTTGATATTTCACCGCTGAACATGAATATCTTTGCAGGGCAAGTAACAGTAAATGACTTGACTTGCTGATAAAGTAGGTTGGGGACTACGAGTCTACCTGATGTTTTTAATGATGTCAGCTTTGATTGATGTGCACTGACCCCTGACAAACAATAAGCAGCGGGCAACAAAGTTGCTCCATTGGTGTTAAATGAAGTGAGCTTGTGAAAGGAGACGGCTTCGGCGCCGCGTTCAAGGTCGGCAGATGCTCAGAAAATACGTGTGCGCGCGCGTTGGAACAATGGACGTCTAACTCGCTTTAATGGTTTGGGTCACTGCAGTGAAAGAGTCCGCGGAATATTTGAAGGCTGTTAATGTGGATTTCTGCCAGAATGAGGATCCGGGTCCTTAAACAGATGTAAATTGTGATTAAAACCATAAAGTTATCTGGAATTTCAGACTTGATTTGCTCTTTTTTCCAGCGCCGCAGGACGATTTCTCTTCACGTTAGTCGGTACATGTTGGTAATCGACCGCAGGGACAAGCATGTGATCTCTTCCTCGTGGTATGTTCAAGTCTCGGTGGGTTAAAAAAAAACAAACAACAAAAACACGTCTCTGTCAATATGAAAAAAAACTCCTGAGCTTTCGCTCGCTGAGTCTCTGGATGTTTCTCTCTCTCCCGTTTCCCAGCAAAGGGTGATTATGGTTTGTGCAGTGGAAGAGGGAGACAGGTGAGAGACTGACATCAGACCGTCTCCGTCGTTTGTCCTCGTGTCCGTCTCCGTCCTCGTCTCCGTCTCCGTCTCCGTCTCCGTCCTCTGCCTGACAGAAAATGCCGGGAAATTGGAACAACCACTTCCGATCCCTGAAGGGCATCGTGTGATTTTTGTCTCTTACTCTGTCTGGGTAGATGACTGTGTGTGTGTGTGTGTGTGTGTGTGT